>JAVHNF010009693.1:10233-22197 GCA_034783455.1 Micropsitta finschii | reverse complement strand
TGCCTTATTTGCTCTGTCTGAACTACTAAGCTGGGGGATAGGGGCTACATATGCTTACTGCTGTTTATCTTCTTTGGGTACGTAGGTTGTATAACCATACACTTCAGACACATGAAAAGCCATAACCTCCTTACTTATTTCTAGGATTTTATTCTGATACAAATAAGAACAGCACCTGCAGCTCTGTGAATTATAAGCATTCTGTTTCAGGAAACAAACGGAGCAATGAGCGCCAGCAGAAAGTTTTCCTTGATAAACTCCACGGCATAACTTGCACCTTCCCTTTCATTTTTAGTACACCATTAGTGGCAGCAACTGGAACTAACTGGTCTCCTCTAGTGTGGCAATTTCTAAACTCTTCACTTTTAAACTCTTATTATTTCTTTCAGCAAAAAGCTGTACAGCCAGTGTAAGACACTGATATCAAATGATGGCAGCTGATAATATTTTTCTTACTTTTGCTGTTATTTCTTCCTTATTAGCAATTGTTCTACTTACTTCCTAATGCATGTGGACACAGAGTCCAGCTATTAGATAAATACCTACTGAAGCCCTTAAGATGGTTTTAGATAGCTAGATCAGCCATCCACAGGAGAATACTACTGCTATCATTTTAAAGACATAACATAGATCACCAAGGCAATTCTCTCTGCATTTTCTGACTTACATGCACTGCTCCAAAGATGATCTTTCCCTTTGGTCTTGTGTTCAAATTCCCTGGAAGTTCTTTTGCAAGTGCACAAGTTATATCTAAACTACAGGCCATATTTTCTATAGGCAGGAGAAACAAAGGTTTTGAAAGGATTACTGTGCTTTGGTGAGGTCTCTTGGAAAACCACAAAACACATTCCTACATTCCTCTGCTTTATTTCACCTCCAGGACTGCAGCGAGCAAGCCAGGAACCAGCAGCCACGTTTTGCAGAAACAGAACACGGAAACTACAGGATATGCTTTTTGTATCATATAATCCAGGTACCAAAGAAGTTTAATCTGATCCTAGTATCTGCTATGTTTTATCTTCCCAGAGGCAGGGAAACATCTGAACATGTAGTTTTTAAGAAGCCCAGGACATGAAAATACGACTAGACAGTACAGTTTAGTGCTGTACTTCACAGATCACATGAAACTTGCAAAAGAATGATCAGGAAGAACAAACTTTAAGAATGAATACTTAAGCCAAACAAAATTATCATATGATGAAATAAATGTCTGAAGTAGACATTTAATCCTATAAATTTCATCCCCTGCAATAAATACTCATTTTTTTCACCTTCTGTTTCTGAAGCACAAGCTGACATTTATTCCATGTTTATCAACAGCATCAATAATGATGCAACTGTTGGGGCAGAAACAGCTGTTAACTGTACTGTGTTGAAGAGATGGTTCCAATGGAGCTGACAGCCTTAGCTGTAAGTGTTGCCTTTTTATTTTCCTATATTAAGGCAGGAACCTCCTTTTATAAAAGCCTTTTAAGATCAGTTCCTACTGACTTAAATGACAAGAGGACAAAGGTTGCTGAGATAGACATACAACTTGGGGCCTAAATCAAGGATCACGAGATTCCCAAAGTCTTGCTTCTTGGAATAAATAGCACAGCTTAAAAACGGAGTTCTGCTTCTGTAGCCAGAAATCTCTGTAACCTGGGTGCACAGGGAACACACACTGTGGCCACAACCTCTCTCCACTGCTTGAAAAGAAACACAGAGCTAATTTCAATGAAGAATTGTTTTCCTTACCAGACAGGAAAGAATTTTAAATAGCAATTCCTGTCAATTCACAGAAACAGGACTAGTAAGATCTGTGGGATTTCATGGGATAAGCAATGTGCTGCCTTGTAATACTGAGACTGTACAATTATCCTCCTTAGTGTTTTGTTGGAAATAACAGGAAAACTGTTTCTTCAGAAAATCAGAAAACATTGTTACTTAATACAAGAGAATGCCTTCTTATTAAACTTTCCTTACATGCTGTTTGGAGGAGTGTAAAAATACACAGTTTCTGAAGAATAAAACCTATGTCTCAAAGCACAATGTGAGGAAACGATGTGTTCCAAAGTTAATCCCTTGCTACCATTCAGCAGTAAAATACATAGACGCCTCTTTCTTTCTTCTGCTTTTCCTGTTCTTCATTTAACAGTAGGTGGACAAGGATCAGATGAAGAACACAAATTTCAAACATGTTTCACACCATAGCTGTGTAAGTAGCAGGTTGCTAAATGTAAGGAAAAGTTTTCTTTTTATGGTGTAAACTGGCACGGCTCCATTAAATTATATCAGTTCATGTCAATGAAGGCATCTTGCCCAGTGAGGAATTATCTATTACTATAGTGCAAATCTGTTTAGTGGATGCAACTCTCTTTTTAAAGTTCATAATGGCTTTATGGTTAAACTTCAGATAGAAAGACACAGAAAACCCAAAAAGCTACAAGTATAACAAAATACAAACCACCATACCTACTGTCAAAATGTAGACCCAGGAAAGCAGCCTCATGAAA
Source organism: Micropsitta finschii (assembly GCA_034783455.1). Lineage (NCBI taxonomy): Eukaryota > Metazoa > Chordata > Aves > Psittaciformes > Psittacidae > Micropsitta > Micropsitta finschii. Next base: position 19,702 of record JAVHNF010009693.1, on the reverse strand, counting down.
ACTTATAGCAAAGTCGGCTTTAAAAGAAACGCGAGGTTTAACACCTTTGCATTTACATTCACAAAAATACAAAGGCTACACTTGCAGCCCAATTTTGTGTGTGCATTTGTGTGTGGTTAATGAGTGAGATGTGTAACAGTAACAGACATCTCACTACTTGCACCACCGATGAGGTAGCAGAGTAAGGCTCTGAGTGTCAAATCTGTTTTTGCTTTTCATTTGTAAAACAAATTCTTTATTTTAATAGTTTCAATGGCTTTCACTCTACACACTTAACCAAGTTACTGGTTAACTTTCCCCCTCCAACAAATGCTACCCTGATTCAGAATAATAGGTCAGATAACATAGATTCACTGAAGGAGCATGTGGGTGGCAAAGGAACAGATCTTAAAGACTGTGAAACCAACTGACTACAGAAAATCTCTTGGACTTGAGTGAAATTCAGATGCACATAGGAACATTGACAACAACCCTTTCTCTACAATACACCAAAATGACCCCTCAGCCCTGGATATGAGCCTGAATTCTGCAGCTCAGGTCTATACATTTTAATTGCTGAGCTGAAAATAACTGAAGGGTCTGGAAACAAAAATGGATGTACAAAAGTATCATGTCAGCTAATAAAGAGTCATCCGAGAACTATCTGGGGTCAGAAGGAAGAACCTGTATAAAGGCCAGCATTAATATATGCTCCATGTTCTCACTACAATAAATGCAGGAAGAGATACTTCAGCAAACAATTCAGAGGTTAACTTTGACTTCTGCTTTGAATCATCTGCTAGAGCATCGCGCTCTCTCAGCTAGAATGAGCATGAAGGTATTCCTATTAACAGATCAAGGTGAGCATTTCTGCAGAATGTGTTACTGGTCCACTGGTGTTTAAAGTTTAATATATAATTTCAAACTGCAACCCTGTATGAACAAACCTGCAGCACTTAACACTGTCAGCTGCCTCTTACTTGAAAGGCTCCCTTATTCCAGATGCTGAAAGAAAAACAGAACTGGAAAGGTAGAAATTTTCTACTTTCAAAAAAGGTGGAAAACTGGAATAAAAACCAAGGATTGCTTTTAAACCCAGAAATCCTCCTTAGGTTTTCAATCTATGGGGACTAACATACTGCTTCTGTCTTGTTTTGCTTTTTATTTCAGGATGATACTTGTACAGATAAAACAATTTATATCAGTGTCATACTAATGAAGTAAACCTGACTTCAGAAATGTAGCCTAAAAACTGAAGTTGCCCAGCGGCACATTTTGACTGATATTGTGGCATTTGGTGACACTAACTTCTGTCAAGGCATTACTCACATTGAAAAACACCAACCAGAGCAGAAGCAATTACACTAGAGTAAGACTTCTTTTCCAAGTGCTGTGTGAACTATAAAGTACAGTATGCAGCTGTAAATAAAGGGCTGTCAACCCATCTTGATGATAGCGGAAGAAAGTCAGAGGGACAAGAAATTTTATATGTGGGTTGAATAAAAACATTGTTTCTTTAATTATGTAGTGCATCCCCCACTCTCGTGAACATGTGGCATATAAAGTGTCAAAGTGATAGCACAGCTCTAGTCAGTTGGGTTTTCCCTGAAACATGAATCTGCAGTACACAGATTTATACAGTGTACAACTGCGTGGAATACAAACATTCTGTTCCTTTCCCACAAGCAGTGTAATTTATCCCAGGCCCCATTATCCTAACAGTGGCACTCTGAACTGTGCTTGAACTCCCAGTGGTGACTGCTCTCAACAACTTTTGGCAAATTCAGTTTTAATCAAGGGGCAAAAAAAAACCCAACCCCAAACCCAAAAAACAACAACACCCAGAAAAAACGTGAAGAGGAGGAGAAAAGCAAGTTATGGAAGATAGAAGACTCACTGCTTTTAAAATGCTGACGGCTTCTTTACTGAGCCAGACTGGATACAAGACATCATCATGAAGGATGGATTCAAAGAGATCATCTTCATTGTCAGCCTCAAAGGGGGGTTGCCCAGCCATCATTTCATACATGAGAACACCTAGAGCCCACCAGTCGACTGATGGGCCATATTCTAACTCCTGGAGGATCTAGCATAGAGAAAGAGATTGGATTGAATAGACAAGTTAGACAACACTCTCAGCTGCACATTTGCTGTTTCGACATTATACACCCTTTCTTTCCCCCAGTGCCTAAGCAGAACTAAATCCCACACTGATTTTGGTAACAGCAGCCATGGTTTCTTACCCATGCAATTTGCACAAACACAGCCAAGTGTCAATGTGTAGTTGTTCTCAGAAGTACTGACTGAGTCTATCAGTCCCCTGAGTAAAAGAGTATGCTCATGAGCAAAAGAGCTGTATATCCTTCCAAACTGTTTAAAGCAGGTCACGCTATAGGGGAAAAAAGATCACATATACCAAACAGATTGGTGGAAAATGTGAAACATTTCCTTGTCTCTATCTTGGAGAAAACAAACTGAACTAGCTTGTAATGCTGCACAGAGAAACTAAATCTGAGAGATTTATTCTTGTCCTTTAGGTAGTGCTAAAGGAAGCCAAAAGCTTTTTTGTTTAAGTTCTTTTTACAGCATTAAAGTGCTGTACAATACATGGCTGTAGGACTCACTTTAATTGCTCTTGCTTTCAGAAAAACTGGCTACAACTCTTCTCGTGGCACAAGTTCAACCTTGTAGCAAATACCTTTAATACAGAGTAGTAGGCTACTATGATGGAGTTGTATTGTACTTCTTGGTGTTAATAGAAGTAGTGCTGAACAAGGAACAAGTTTAATTCTTGGCTCCTCTTCACTGAAAAGTAGCGTGGTATTTTGGATGCAATGTTTCAGCATAAGAAGGGACTGGGGATACCAGAGTGGTTGCCTGTTTAAGGTGAAGATGACTGCCTTAAAATGAATTGGAATGGCAACAACTCTACCACCTCCTTAAGCAACACTAGTGTTACAGGCAGAAGCCTTACGGTGAACTGCATGACCTTAGTGCTGTATTTGGGAATCACGACCAACATAAAGCTAAATTCAGTCTTAAGATAAGTCAGAAAATGAGTTTAGCCTTTGAATGGTCTGCATTCCAACTGGATTTTTAGTTGACTAGATATTACATTTTATACACACTAATTACAGAAAAAGATACTCTTCAAAAGTGTACTTTTAAAGTGTTCTGAGCACTCTTTGGAGCTCAGATATTGCTAAAGAAAAGGAAATTGAAACATACCATCATGATGCAAGAGAAATAAAAGCAGGAGATAAACTTCTGCAATTAAGATGACAAAATGACACAATGGAAGTAGTGACCTCAGTGAGACTGGGATTTCATGTAAAAGTTCCCAGAATCTTATTATTGCTTTGTTTCCATTATAATTTTTAAAGAAAGTTATATATATATTTACTCAATTAGTTAACTGAATCAGAAAAGAATTAATACAAAACTAAACCCATCACACTTGTATTTCTTTTCTTTCAATGCTAGGATACCTTTCAAACTCTGTAAGATACACATTTATTTTACTACAGTTTCAAGATTCACACCTTATCGGTTGTGCTACCAAAGCCTGGCAGCCATGAACACTAACAATATCTATTTCTAATTTACTGTCTGTGGCAAATAGTAAACTAGCATTTTTTCCTGCTCCGCATTTATGGCTGATGAAAGACAGACCAATGACACTTTTACTTGAAAACAGTAACACTGTATCTTCAGCAGAAAGATGCAGAGGTTACTTACTAAACTGAGCAGTGTCTGCCTAGCAGACTAACTGTCCAATACTGAATCGTAGGAACTTGGAAGTGCATCCCATACTATTAAAATTTAGGATATGTAAAACCCACATGATTCTCAGCCATTTCTTTTATCCAATGAATGCCTTGAAATTACTTTGGATGTTGCCAACTGATATGCAGCATCCACAGAAAAAGTTTCTACTTTTCTATGCAAGTCTACACTTTCTGTTCATCCATATGGTAAGTACCACAAACAGTAACTTTCACTTCCAGATACTTTAGAGGAAGGAAGAAAGTTATATTCCCACAAACACCCTAGGCAAAATGAAATTGAACATACGGTCTCTTCTGTATGAACATGCCTTTCTAAGTCTCATGAAAAATTAGAAACAATTTTATAACTACTAAAGACCAGTGCTTTCAGGACTCAGTTGCATCTAGCACCTTAAAGGCTAGTAGGTGCCTTCAAAATGATGTTGAATCAGAACTGAGTGTATGGAGAAGAACTCTGTTAAGTTCAGGAAACAAATAACAGAAAAAACATGCTTTGTCACTCCTGTCACATGGAATACTGCTTTGAGCAGTGGACTTATCAATTTCATCGAGATTCCTCAGGCAAAACCGCAGCACAATCTAGTCTGTATCTTCTACTGTTTTAATCTACATGTAAAAAGTGTCTAAAATTATACATGTAACAGTCTGATGAATAATATCAGTATTCTTAGTGCGGTACCTCTGGAGCTATATAGTCAGGTGTGCCACAAAAGGTTGTGGTGGTCACTCCATTCAGAATCCCTTCTTTGCACATCCCAAAGTCAGCCAGTTTACAGTGGCCTTCTGCATCCAGAAGAATATTGTCCAGTTTCAGGTCCCTGAAATAAAAAAGGCTTAAAATTGAATCAACTCTCAAATTTTCATCATATGCTCTTGAATTTCATCATAAACTATAGATAATGACAAATAGATGGTTTCACAAACACCACTGAGAGACTGTTCTTCATGTATGTGTGTGAGAATTTGGTAGCTGTCACTAAATAGACATAAATAGTTAGAGGCAGTAAGAAAGCAAGCAATGACAATCATTCTGCCAGACTAGGCCTTTGCCTTCTCTTCAGCTGCATGAAAGCAGAGCTGTATTCAAGAGAGAATCAGAAATGTTTGGAAAGCATCTAAGTCTTGTTTGCTACATATCCAGCATTCTGTCTATGTGAAACAGGTCAACTATGTCCACTGAAGCCATTCTCCCCCTCTGCAGTACCAGAGAGGAAAAGGAGCACCAATTTATCCATACTCTACCATCTGGGTTGAATTAATAGGTACTTTCGAACTTGGAATATTTGGAATTTGATTCTTAATGTGTAGTAGCAATTCAAAGTTCAGATTGCAATGAGAGGGATGAAAAACAACACTCATCTTTGGAGGCATTATTTTCTGCAGCTTAACCCTGCTCAAAAATAATCTCACAGGAATATTTTGCATTCATTGTTGAACAACACAGCAGCTGTCTCTGATCGCTTCTTATACAAATGTCTTTGTGTCAAACCCACACAATTCTTTGGTTATTAAATTGGGAGAGGTCAAAAATAGGTTGAGAAAGGGATATCCACCTTTCCTGCCTTGCCCTCTGCACATTTTCTAAATATACTATTGATGGCTATTGCATGTTCCAACACAATGGATGCTAGGTACCAATTAACTTACCTGCCACTTGTCTTAGACTAAATTTCAAAAGGATTTAAGAAAGTCAATGCATAAAAGAACTCTCAGTTGCAGGGAAAACTCTCACAATTAAAAACATTTAATAGGGTATAAATAATAAAATAACATAAACCAAAGGCAAAACACCCCACTTCTATTGCCTGGACCATCTGATCTTTACACTTCTGTCTAGTCTTTAGGTACTTCTGCCCATCAAAACCACAGTAATAAATGAATACACAGAGAGGTGAGAATCAAAACCATAACAATTGTCTTTAGGTGGCTGTGGACACTTTCTGATCAGAAAGTTTTTCCTAGAATAATTAGAGAAATTTTCATAGGTGGAATTTAAGGGGGTGGCAGAAGTGTGTGTGCAGGCAAGTTCTAAATCAGATAGAGAAATAAACCACCCTTACAGCTTCTGTAAATAAATTTGACCCCAAAAGCCTATGAAAAGATACAGGGGTTTTTCGCAAAAATCCTTTATGTCACCAAAATTCTACCTGAGTGAGGGATGATTGCTCTTCACCTTACTCTGAGGATTTCTTTCAGAGAAATGTTTCCCTATCAGACCCCAGGCTTTAGAACAACTGGCACTGTATCGTGGTGGAAGCACTCGCACACATGAAATGATTAAACAACCCATCCAAAGCTGCATGCTGTTAAGAGTTTTAGGGGCCATGTCTGAGGCTACAGTATGCTGGGATTTCCCCAAAAGTTCTTTTCTCCCTATCATCGCAATTTCAGTAAATGGATTTTATTCTTTTTTTCTTTGTCCTTCTGATACTTGTTCAGAGTTTTCAAACACACTGGCCCACCTTTATCCAACATGTATTTCTCAAGCATGTACACAGGACAGCATAAATACCAGATATTTCTGGGACACAGCGGACTTACTACTCAAGGTCTGCATGATCACTGTACATCTGTGCAGTAAATCAGACACTCTTGGAACCACTGGATGTCTTACTGTGCGTGCAAAGATAGATTGTGCTGAGTACACGTTATAAAGTAGTTTGTGCGTGTATGAGAGGTCTGACATGGCAAAGAAAAGTCAGATTTACCTCTGTAACAGTAAATCCACTCTCTCTCACATAAACTAGCTTTATCAGATATGGTTTATGTAGCTCAAGTATATACTGGCTGTAACAATGTTTATAATATATATTATAATGTAATAATATGTCCTACACCAGACATTGCTATTTCCAGATCAGTTATGCTGCTTTTGTAGGTCCTCAACTGGTCACCCACGTAAGGCCCCTTGAAGAAGGCTACATATTCCTCATTCCTCAAGGTCATCGTTTTTATGAGTTCCTAAACAGCCCAAGATCCAGTTGGCTACAGCATCATCTGCTACATCTAGCCATTTAACCCCTCAAATAACCACCATTTCCTAGTCCTGGAAAGTGATTTGCCAGAATTGCCCAACAAGATGCAAGGGCAAACAGATATCAACAGCTCTGTGTCCCTCAAAGAAGACAAACAAAATAATGCTGCCTGCTCCAAAAGTCACGTGCCTTCCCAAAACTACTCTTCCAGGGACCTGCAAGTGTTACAATCGGAAGACCTGCATTAAGACAAGACTACAACATCATCAAGTAGAATGTGATCAAGTATAACAATAGGATAAGGCTGTTCCAGATTGGAGAAATACATAAGCATGTCACTGGAACTTTTAACATTCCAAATGTAGTGTTATCTTGGATGTTCCTAAGCTAAGAAAGAATGCATGCTATATTTCAGAAAGTCAAGATGTTCAGATAAATCAAAGAATAATTATATTTGATGTTATCTAGGAACCACTTGCAGACACCATCACAACACACTGTTAGGAAGAAAGTCGCAATACAAATAATTATGATAGGAACTGATAATACTCAAGAGACTGCTCAGAAAACTGGTTCCACCTTAATTTGGAGTGGTAAGTGACCATCAGAGGACTCCTGCATGTTATCTTAACTCTAATCTCAGAAGCAGGACTTCCCAGTTCAGGCAGGTGACAGACTGGAACTGTTAGTACCTAAAACTGTTTAAGTTTCATTTAATGCCGTATGCTAGCCATGGAATTGAATGCAAATATAGTCGGTAACCCAAGAAACTCCTAAGCTAGGAGAAATCTCAACAGTAATAAAAGCCTGACAGCAAGCTATCACACAATGCAGAAGGACAGGATACTCACCATTGCCTTTATTTCCTTAAAGATTTGTATAAGACACAGAAATTAGCAAAATCTAACCTGACAGTGGAAAAAGAGAATGAACAAACTCAGCAAAAAGAATACCAGGAAGAGCCTAAATATTAAATTCTGACTACCTGTAAAGACTGACAGTGAAATCTTAAGCTTGTCTGGAAAAACACAAGTCAATTTAACTTTCTTATCATTTACCAAACTATAATCCTACTTGACAGAAGAAAAACATCTGGGACCCCTTCATCAAGCCAAAATAAAGCAGTGAAGCCTACAAGCCTCTTCAAAACTCTATTGGAGGCACTGAGGACATCAGCTTAATTACTCACACAATCATGGAATTTAATACCAGTAGACTTTTATTATCACAAAGAGCACTATAGTTCCAAAAGAAATTTAGAAGAGGCTAAACCAACAGGAGTATGACTCCCACTAAAGTACAGATGGGAGGTTAAAAGGTAAGCTGGGAGTCTGCCAAAGTGCCAAATTCATAGCTAGCCCACAAGATTATCATAGCCCATAAAAGTGCTTGCATTGAAAACCATTCAAAACCTTTGTGTAAATTTACAGTTGCCAGATTAAAGAAAATAAATCAACACCAAAACCAAACAAAACCCACCCAAATAAAAAAAAAAACACCAAAACCCCCTAATTATGAAGCTTTGGAAAACAGAAATCTTAGCTCACTAGATAACTGTAAGAGAACAGGTAATGTGCTATTTAACACCTTGCAGGAAAAAAAAAGAACCCAAATCAAAACAGGCAGAGATGAGGAAACAAATGAAAAGGTTTAACAGAAGAAGTGTTGATAAGGATGCCTGTCTTTCCAGAGCTACAGTCTCACTGAAGAAAACTTTTAAGTTTTTAATCTCTCCAGAATTGTTCTAAGCAAGAACCATGTCTCCTACAACAACAGAAAAGTAAACAGCTATCAATCTCTGGGATGTAAATTAAATGTCTGTACAGAACGATCCGTTCTGATCCATTCTGTCTTTTATTTGGTTCCTGGCATTAGTTGTCTACCTGTAAACAGAGCATACCAAATAATACAGTGTCGGATAGCTAAATGACAAAGGTCTATTAAATTCTTCTTTTTTTATCTTGCATTCTTTTTGTAGGAACTAAGAAAGTCATCTGTGTCTGACAAAATGAGTCCCTACAATCTGCATAATTACATGCAACTGCAAACAACCTAACCAGTTAAGCCAGGAAAATGCCCAGATTGCTTGAATGCAGTAAAGATACATTGAGCTATTTCGCTCCTTTGTTTGTTTGCCAAGATACTTCGTAACATCAGTTCAGTTGACCTGAGCAGTCGATTGCATAAAATGTTTTGGTTTGGGTTTTGGTTTTGTCTTTCTCAGAAAGCTTAAACCAGAAACTTAAGCCTTGGTTTCTATTTCTGGATACTGGCCAGCATCACAGTTACCTCAGAAGCTGGAATGATTGGCAGGATCTTGAGAAAGAATCAGGGTTATAACACTAAGGTTTGTGCAAGTCAAAACAGAGGACTGGGTAGACTGCAGGTAATCTGTGAGAAAACTTCCCTAACACTCATTCCTTCCTCCACATGCCAGTGCCATGAGACACTGACTGCCCTGGCTTCCTACAAATGCTCGGTGGGCAAGGACTTCACAGGACTTGATTCTTAAAGTCTCCCTCCCAGCAGCAGCTGGTGAGATAACCACCTTGTGTGCGCGGCCCTGCATGTCACACGTGTCATTTAGATAACAGATAATTTTCTTGTTGAAAGTTAGGCAATTAAACAGTAGCAATGGGTTTTGACCAGTACAATCAGAAAGGCTGCCAAAGATTACTAACAGTAGCCTTTGAACAGGGTAAACATTAGTGACTAAATAAATCCATA
>JAVHNF010009690.1:20575-31784 GCA_034783455.1 Micropsitta finschii | reverse complement strand
AAGAAGAAAATCTGACTGCTCATCCTCTTCCTGAGTACCCACCTTTCATCTTGCTAATCTTGTCATTAGTGTAGTTGCTGTGATGGAAAGGGAAGGTAATGCTAATAAATTATGTAGCTAAGGCTCTATAAGCATTTTGAGATTTTTTTGTTCATCAGAATTGCAAAAAGGAGGAAGGATGGAGTTTTGCAATTACATTTTTCAAGCTTCAAAAGCAACAGAAAAATGGGAAATGCTTGTTCTCTCTTATAACCAGTTCAGAGGTTTCCTAAAGGCAGATACACTGATTATTTAAATCAACACAACTATCCAGACTGCACATAAGGGTTAACTTCATGATTTTAACACTCAGGCCTTCAACACACACACACACACCCCTCCTGACTACAGATCTTGGACACTATAGCAACAAGTGAACATTTGTTGTGAAGGAATGCGGAGTATGCAACTGGGGGAAGGGTAGTACTATCAGCCACAAACTTATCTCCTGGTCCACTAGGTTATTATTTAACTTCAGTCTTCCCTGAAACTAAAAAAACAGCATTTGCTATCCAACATTAGTGACCTGCATTTAACAGGCAGCTTACTCTTTGACTATGAAGAGCACAGCTTTGCTTGAACTGAAGTTCAAGAGGAGTTGAGGTTTTTTCCTCCTCTGCTTGTTCAGAGTACTGGAAACAGCAGAATTATCCCATGATTGCAGATTAATTAATAATGCTCTAACATGGCAAACCTGCAAAGCAAATACACATAAATCATGCCTAGCTCCTCTGATTCTGGTCACATCTGAAAGTCCAAGGCTCCCCAACAAAAGCCTGCAAGATAGCAGTTACATAGAAAACACGAAGCCTGGACAAAGGTTTGTGGAATGATCTAGAGTGAAACAGAAAGAAAGGTGGGAAGTTTTCTCTCCCCTCTTAAGTGTAACATTCCTTAGGAAAACCATGGCCCATAGCTACAGCTGCCTCTCATGAACCTGGACTGTGAACTACTTTTTGTTGGATTCTTGCAGGCTTGCCTTCATTCGGGGTCCACTAGCTCTTTTACAGACCGGGTTCTCTGGAGTACATCAAGCTTCTGCTTTCCTTGCAGCACTTCTCAGGTTTGAGGAATCTGGCACTGGACAGGAAGAGGACTCACAGCCAGCAATCTCAGTGCTGTCTGATCTTGAAAAGATCCAAGAAGAAAGGACAGTGTGGAAGTAAGGAAAACACGGGAAAATTACCAAGTCTCTTGCTTGCTGTAGTCCTAGAGCTGAACTAAGAGAAACAGTTTACATGCCTGTACTTTAATTTCTGCCTCTGAGCCTTGCCACAAAAAGCACCAGAAGCTGTTTAAAACCCACTACTATTGGCTTTGGGATCTTAGCAATCATTTCACTTTGTTAAAGTCAAGGAAGCATTTACTTTGTTCTTATCCTTATATCCTTTACAGCTCTTACCTTGAAAGACTGTTTCACATTTGCCAGAAAACAGTTTCAATTTCAGATTGACAGAACTGACATTTAGAAGTGACTACTATTCGGAAATATGTGAAAGAGTGGACTAAAGAATTTCCAGGTCACAAAGACTGGAAGCACATACGTCTTTGCATACAAAAAGCAGGTTTTAGAAAGGCAAGTTTAAAAGATGGCCGTCAAATTCAAATATGCCAAAAGCTCAGAGCTAAGAGGTAAATAAGATAAGCTGAATAAGCTGCTAATTATTCTGGCACCTACAAAGGGCACTTTTTGCTTGCTATTCTCTCCACCTTTCATATACCTCTGTCAAATTAGCATTCAGTAGAGTAGACAACAGAGTTGCTACAGGTTCTTAGCAGTGTATGCTGCAGTGCCATGCCAACTCTGCCTAGACCCCCACAGTCTTGCTCCATTTTAACCTCTGGCCACTCATTCCTTTGCCAGCCACCTTCTCCCTTTGCTGCTGGTACTCTGCACAAATTTACAGTCAGCTCATGGAACTGACCTGGCTGAAAACTCATTGGTTTCTTCCCAGCACTACTGTTCAGGCAGATCTACCCAAGAACTGGCTTGCTATGCAGCCACCAGAAAGCTATTGCCAGTGCCAGGGAGAAGTGGAGAGATCACAGCAGCTCACCCTAAAGTTTCTTCTCTAAGCTGCTCTGGAAATACCCTACTGGCATATTTAAAACACAGCCCTAAACTTAACAAGCTTTCTAATCAGAAAAGAACAATTTTGCTGCCTTATCCCTGCCCAAATGTAGTTTAGTCCTGGCTTCCTTGCTGCTGTGGCTCACAAGGTGACTTCTGCCACCTCTGCTATGGGAGCACCACCATCCAAAGCAGCAAATACAAGCTGTCAGAATTCACCTCTTCACACCTTATTTGGCTCAGCAAGAGGATGAGCAATATAATTACAGCCTAACACATTAAAAACATGCACTTAGTTCTTTGTAGACGAAGTCTGAAGAGAGGTAATATAAAAATATTACCATTTATATACAAAGTATTAAAAAGGTAGTATTTTAATACTAAATTACAGAATTATTCTTCAGCTATAGAACTTCAGCTATTAGAACACTTCAGTAGATTCTGGAATTGATTAACATCAAAATCCCGGTTCAGACTATTTGTTAACATGCTCAAATGTTGAGATTTCTGTAACAGGTATTATTTTCTACCAGACAGCTTGTTTTCCCCTTTTTTTCATGTCACAAGGAATAAAAGAAACAATGTGCTACGATTTACATTAATTCCTCTGCCTTTTCCTGAGGATCCTCAACAGTCACTTCATCAACTCACAAGCAGATTACTGACACATTTGGTATGTTCTATGCTGTCATAGTCCATTAAAATCAGCTGCCCCTATGGTATTTTACTTCTTTCTTTACCTTTTTTAACCTTCTTTTTTACCTCCTCCTATACGGGTTTTTGACTTAAGACACAAAAGACTTAACAAACAGAAACCCGGCACAAAATCAGTCCAACTTCCCTCAAACACTCTCCACCCCAACCCAAATGTTCCTTCCAGAGACTCTTGCAAAGAAAGGCAAAACCCTTTCTCAGATCCTCGGTCAGAGCAGCTTGCCCACCTACCAAGCATTCATACTAAGAGGTGTCATTAGACAGGTAAATACATCCATGTTTAAGGTGTATCAAAGACAGCACCTTTCATGAAGAAACATCAAAATTGTAATAAAGAACAAACAGCAAAATTACCCCCAGTACTATAAATTATCATAATTTCAATCTGTAATCTTCACTGCAATAGCTAATGAACTTCAGATTTCCCTAGCAAAACAGTACCAACTGACTTATGACTGCCACAGAAAAACAACATTACTGGTTTACATTATGAGAGAAAGAAGAAATAAGAATCAAATGCTAAATATACTACATTGCCTTAATTGTACTGAAATATGGACAAAAAATAAGGCACCTATTATCAAAGCCTGGAAGGGCTGAAGAGAAATCATGCCTCTTTGCCCCTCAGGCATTACATTGAGACAGCTTCTGGCGTTTAGTGCAGCATGTAATTTATCCCAACCTCCACGGTGCTAACACAAGGGTTTGAGGTCACTAGAGATTACAAGTTTCTTATTTTGAGGAATCTATTTCACTTGACACACCTTTGAAATAGTCCCACTGGGCTGAATATCTTACCTTTCAAAAATAAGGGCCTGAGAGGTTTCAAGTTAGGTTGCATTCCTGATCCTTTTACAAGTCTTGGTGCTACTCTAAGGACGATGCAGACATTCCTGACCAGGCCATCCAGCTTCACCTGTATTTTTTACTTCTGCTTCAGTTTTAAAAGAAATAATAACCAGAAAATCTTAAACTCAGAGAAATCAGACAGCAAAATCTGATCCTCAAGGAAAAACCCATGATGAAAGGTGTGAACTTTATCTTGCTATTCCACCTTCTAAAATACCTGGGTAAAAGATAGAATGAGCTTGTGGAAAAGTGTTTGTCCATGAAAAGGATGCAGAGTTACCCACATGAAGCACACAATATCACACTTTGAAGATTACTTCAAAGTGAGTGATAAAGCAAGCAATAATTCTAAAATACATTGTTATATATTCAAGTACAAAGTAAAATACTCCTGCACTTTTAACCCACATGCAAATTTTACTCTTACAGCTATTCATGATGAAACGAGGCATTTCCCACAGTCCCAACGGCAGAACTTACAGTATGAAGCATACATTACATTCCTTCAAAAATAAATAAAGAGCAGATGTCGCAAAACTAGTAGCTAACTAGCTTCAGACTAGGGAAACAGGAATGTTTCCCCCTTCTCTGATGTGATACAAGTAAAAGCTACTATTTACTGTTTAGAAGTAAAACACTTAGTAAAATATATTCTAATTAGGATCTCAGACTGTGTCCTAAATATTCTTTTGTGTGGTGCTTTTAAGCCTGACTAAATGAATCTCATTTGAGCAAAGACCACACAGTGGCATCATTTGCTTAAAGCAACAATGGAATTTATTACACGCAGTAATAGCACAGACTGTAGTGTCACCAAGCTCATACATAAAATACCTACTCTTAAATACATTCTCAACTGTGCGTATCCATGCAATAAGCAGTACTACTTTTGAACTGATAAATTCTTTAGTAGAAATTTTTGTCCTGCAAGTTTTGTCCTAAAAAGCAGCTTACATCCTTTCTGTAACAACTTTGATGAGGTATAGACACCCTTATCTTTTCAAAGGATTGGGCAGTATACCACTGTTAAAATACATCCCCTATTCTCCAAAGGAACATACTACCCATGTTGAACTTGCCCAGCCACAAAATGCAACAGCACTTACTTGCAGATGCATTAAACCATGCTCTGGGACAAGAATTAATCCCTTCAAATGACAGGATTTACCTTAAGTATAACCTCACACACTTCAAATGGTAATGTATTCTCAGTACTATGGTCAGGTTGTTAAGTTCTCAGCAGACCTCAATTGGAGGCGTACAATTCAATTCCTAAAACATTTTCCACCATGGAAAGTTGCTTCTCTCCTTGAGCACCACTACCTCTGAAGATCACAGCCATCTGCAGCCTTTGGACAGTACTTCCCTGTACGTCCTACCCTTTCATAGACTGGTGCAAGCTAAAGGCAACATTTGGTTCTCACACTCTGAACCAATAGCTACTGTTGGAGCTCAAAACACAAAGAGAAAACCCATCAGCTCTCAAGCTGTTCTGCCTTAACAATTTGTACTTAGGATCTACATTAAAACTGAAAGAACTGAACCTGAGGTACATTAAGAATACAGAATACCACCACTAAACCAGAAAACTCAAATGAAGCCTTAAGACCAGCACATACTGCAGGTAATTTTCTGAGTCTTCCAGGTATTGAACAAACACTCTCAAGTTTGGCTTTCTAGGCAGGGATTTCTGAGAAACTGCTTTAATTTTCTTATCAGAAAGGAAAGATGATTGACTTATCATGAGTCTCCACAATATATTTCAGTTATCTCTGACCTCATGAAGTATGAATGCTACAAATGAAGACAGCCTGCCAGTTCAAACACAAAGATATGATAACAATATAACTATCCTTACCAATATCAGCCATATGACACTATCATGCTCATCTGGAAATGTAACTGAAGACTGGACCAAGAGACTGATGCACTGTTTGTGTAGTTCAAACACTACAAATTAAGCCTGTCATCAAGTAGAAGCAAATAAAACCTTTGTGAAACAGCACTGCATTCTGACCTACGTTCAAAAAATGCCCAGACCTCCTCTTTAACAAAGACATTTAATACATCAGTGAAGTATCTTGATCCTATGCCTCAAGTTGGATTGCTCATAACTGATAGTTACACCCAGCAAGTACAGTGCCTAAATTCAAAGGGGAATTCAAAAGTAACAGGCAACAAGAACTGAAGTGTGTGGAACACATGGTATTTCAGTCAACAGAAGAGGCAACTGCAGCTCCCTCATGTCCAAACAGCTGACAAACTTCTCAGCACTAGTTAAATTCAGAGGGTCTTTGTTTGTGCTGTTGGGATACATTTTTTTTGTGGGGGGAGGAAGGTTGGTGGGGTTTTATGTAAAGTAGCACCTACTGAAGTGGCACCTACTCGGTGCCAGCAAAGGAATCAGATTGCAGTTTATACAACAAACGTTGTGTGTGAGTCTGAAAAATGATCAAAGTTACAATGCTGGGTTTACTTTTGTTGAGAAGTAATATTCCAAATTAATTCAGCATTATGACCATGAGACTACTGTGAGAAGTGAAATTACATTAGCATAAGTAATGCAAAGAGAAATAGCCTTAAAATAGACTGAAAACTTTAGTTATATAGCACTCTCTCCTTAAAAGAGATCTCAGCTTACTCTTCATGTTATATATCAACTTGCATTGGTACTGTACAAAGCACAGTACAAGTCTATAATCAAAGGCATTTATGTTCTAGTTTAGACATGAACACAAGTTCTAATCCAAAATAGCTTAGATTTCTCATACAAGATAGTATCACTACATCAGGAGAATGTTAAGTGAACCATAGCTGAAAAACAGCTAGGCTCTTCCAAGGCAGCTCAGATAACACCAGCAGGGAACACAACCAGGCAGCTGGGATGAAATTCCAGGCATGCACCCACTGGAATCAGCCCACCTACGGTTGCAGATCTCAGCCCAAAAGGGAGGTTACTGTGCATGGAAAGGAGGTTAGACAGATCTGCCAAAGCAGCAATACTGTGACTAAGAGCAAATGCAGAAGCTATCTGAGGGAAGAGTGGCCAGAGGCTACAAGGCCTGCAGCAAGCTCTAGGAATGCTTACCAGGCAAATACAAGAGCTCACTGGTGCAACCCTCCTGCATGACTTCTATTTGCCACTTTTGAACTGCTTAAAGATGCAGCATATACGTAAGCACATCAGTAGCTGGTAGCAGAACTTTTAGTTATTTCATAAGGTTCAAAGTTTCACTCTTCAACACAATCTACATGGATTAATGCTGTCCAAATACAACTCATCTCTTATCTCGGCAGTTGATTTCCACCTTGAAGTCATTCACATCACTAATTTCACGCTGGTGTTAGGCTGCAAACATTAGGAGCCAGAATTTTATGTGCAAGAAGTCTGATCAATCATCTTAGACAGTTTTTGTTAATTTCTGGACAAGTGCAAACATTTCCAAAGATAAATCAAAGGAAGAAATGTAATCCAAACTATGCAGCTTCCACAAAGTTGTCTCCAGCCAGCAGAAAGCAAGCCCAGTATTACAGAACTCACTCTATCATGTTTGGATCTCCTGAGTCCAACATCTTAAACTGAAAACTGAATTCCCAACTGATGCATGACAACTGGAACATCTGGGTAGGCCCTTCCTGCAGGGTGCCCTTGTCAGTGTCAGTAGGCACCAAGCATTTCACACACACCTCTGCTCACCCTGTGCACTCAGCAAAACCACTGCAGGCATGAAGTGGTCAGCAGTCTCAAATGCTTGCCCTGTTAAGGTTTGTTCACACGTAGTGGCAGAGCTAGCTCAGCTGCGTGCAGACTCAATAGAAACTGAGGGGACTGCAAACACTCAGCACTCAGGACACCTTATAGAAAACAGCTCTGGATGTCATTTCAGCTATTACCACGATCACACTTCTGTACAAATTCGAGAAAAGCTTTTCTGCTGGTGACCAAAGTGAACATATTTCGCTAAAGGAACACAGTAATGCACACTCCTCCTGAGCAAGAAACTTGCAGTTTCCACCTGCTGGCAGAAGATGGTAAATACTTACCTTGTAGAAGGAAGAACGTGCAGTTACATCCTGCCTTAAAACTCAAACTACTAGCAAAAAAGACTCATAAAACCAAAACCTAGTCTAGAAGAACCACAAAAATATTGACATAATTCTTTGGAATTACAAAAAAATCATTCAGGTCGTTAAAACCTAAACAGTTGATGGTCTAGCTAATTTTTAGCATCAGCCTACACGGCCTGCTACAGCATATTTTCCCTTGTTATGATTATGAAACATATTGCAGTGCTCTGGTGAGGAAATACAGAACCCAAACCAACAACCACCATTTCCCGTAGTCATTGTGCTGGGGGAGGGGAGAAAGGGAAGATAAAGGGGGAAGGTAAAAGGCCAGAGGGAATAACCACTGTAAAGACCAGTTAAAACACATGGAGCTGTGAGAATTTCAGAGAACATAAGAACTAAGAATAAAGACCCGCTGACATACCTTCTGAACAAATGGCTTCCTTCAAATACAGCAGCACGTCTGCAAACTTTCTGACGTCGTTCACCAGTTGTGTGATATATTCTGGATCCACAAGAGGATTATCATAGCAGTCCGAGTTGGAGCTGATGCTGCTCAGAGAGCTGCTCTTGGTGCTGCGCCCCATTCCCCAGTTTCCTGAATTGGAGATGGTGAAGAAATTGGAGGTAGACAGTCGGGCTAATCCCAAACCACGCTTGTTACTTCCACCGTTCTGCCGCAACATCCCAGCAGCCACTGTGCTTATAGGGCTCCTGCAGGTAACGCTCAGCAGTGATTCAGGTCCATTGGACAAGCCAAAGATGAAACACTTAAAAATTAAGGAGGGGAAGGAAGTGGAGAAGAAGGAAAAACGATGATTAGTATAGAAATATATGAGAATACTTTTGTGCTGACAAGATCCAAAACTTCTTTCATTATGACACTGCTTTACATTACAATGCTTAACTTAAGTACTGTAAGTGTTTCTGACCATTTGAGATGATTTTAATTCCTACAACACGTAGACTGTTGCAAAGAAATCAAAGGTATGCAGAAATTATTTCAAAAGCTAATTCACAAGCAATGTTTCTGCCCTCAACATTTATTCTGGAAACCTTAAGAAACAAGTTCTTTACATTTAGCAAGACCTGTTGTTTACGGTGATATGTTACTACAGCTGAACACAACTGCAAAAACACTTGCTCCAAAACAGACCATGAGCAAATTCCCCGCCTGCATCAACCACCAAGCTGTGTTCAGCATCCTGTCTCAAGATAATAGACAGCCTTGATCTGATAGGATGAATTCTCTTTGTGTAGATTGTGCCGAGCCAGAAACCTTGGGCTACCACAGCTCATCTCAGAAAAGAAAGCATCCTGAAAGCAGTTACATGTCTTTTCAGCCTGCCACCTTTTAATATGAAAGGCAATCAAAGGAAAAACATGGAAAAGTGAAGAGATACACAAATACTGTAGTATCAAAGTGTATCTACAAACCTCAGTGCAGTTATCTCGAAGGGTGTTGCTCTGCTTTAGTACCCTTTAGAAGTTCCATCATCAAAGTGCACAGATTTGGGGACGGTTCTGCTGGTATAACTCAGCAGCTACCTGCATTCCTCCTGCTCAGAAAACCCAGAGAGCTGCTGCAGATTGCTCCATGTCAGGTTAAGCGATTCATTTCAAAGCAGCAAACTCCAGGTGGCAGAGTCAGGTATGGTGCCAGCAGCTCCCACAATGCCTACTTTTATTCCCTCAACACCAGGAGAAATCCTCAGTGTTTACACTATATGGTAAACACTGCACGGGGAAAAACAACCAAAACCAAACTGGAACATGACATCTACAAAGCTAACATCAGTTGCAGGCTTACCTGCAGCAAGAGCTCAAATTCAACTCTTTTTAGCTCAAAATAAGAGTTATTCCAATCTAAAAGTGGAGGTTGAAATGAGTTATCCTGCTTATAATCGGATTTGGTTAGAGTACCTGAAGAAGTAGCACCTTTAACATTTAGAACACTGCAATTCAACAGGCGTCATCCTAAGGCACTTCAATTATTTTTCCATTATTTCTGCTTTACTTCTTTTCACAACTTAAAAATATCAGAGGAAACGTGGCCAAAGCAGTTGTTTTTCTAATTAATCTAGCGGGGAGGGTGTGCTGGGGGAGGGGGTTAGAAAACTTCAGCATTTAACACAAATTAACTGCTCTAATTCCTATTTAGCCTTTAAAGTCAGTACCTATACGAGTACTACACAAATAACATAGATAATTAAGCAGTTCCAAACGCTTCAAGTAGTTTGAGGTGAGGTTTACAATAAACACAACGTTGAAGCAAGTTTCTTCTGTTCCCACATGTAATTCTCATGGCTACAAAGCTACTTTGCAATTCCACCTTGCAATTACAGCAGAAGAAGCCACAAAACCTCCCCTCCTTTTAACAAGTGTGATATGTATTTATATCGAGACAGAGATTTTCATAGTATTTAAAAGACACGCTCCTTTTAAGTCTGGCCAGCTTCAGAGTCAACTTAAAGCAGCAGGATATGTCAGACCTGTTCCCGAATCCAGTTCACGCTTTTAGAGCAGTGTTCTTTTAGAGACAGGCTGCCTTGTTTTCACTTATTTACACGACCAACAAGCAGTACAATAATTCCACCGCTTTGAAAACTGTAACACTGATGACAAAGAGTTTCTGAATGGGAAAAACTTAAACGTTTCCTATAAAGCAGTAGCAGAACCAAGCCCCAACAACAGCCACCTTTCCCCTCATAAACACGTAGCCCTGCTTCTCCAGCACTGCAAGGCGGATGGCGAGAAGTTTCCCCTCACAGAACACATGCCTTTCGTTATTGAGGAGTGTTCCGTGTTTCTCCAGGAGGCTCTGCCTTTGGAAATGCAGAGCGGCCGCAGGCTTGCCGATAAACGCCTCCAGACCGCTCCAGTTAGGAGCGAGCCGTCGGAAGAAGGGTAAAGAAAAGAACACGGGGCCAGATAGCTCAGCAACTCCCTCTCCCAGCACAATCCCCGCGGCGGGGAAGGGGAAGCAAAGAAAGAACCAAACAGAGTGGACACTTCCGAAGGGGCCACGTCGCCGGGCCGAGGGCAGGGCCGCTCCCGGGCGGGGGTCGCGCTCTGCTGGCGCCCTGCCCCGCTGCCACACCACACGGCCGCCGCGTACGCTGAGGTGAGCCCCCCGCCCCTTTCTTCCTTCCCCTCTCTCTCTCCCCCTCCCTCCGCGCCGCGTCCCACATCCGCCAGCCCTTACCGGAGAGCGGCGGCCGAGCACAGGCAGCAGCGGGGCCGCCGCGGGCCCTTAACTCCGCCGCCGCGCTGCCCATGGAGCACCCGCACCGCTCTCAGCGCAGCCCTCACCGCCGCCCCCGGGAATTCGGCCGCTCCCCCTCACGCCCTCCGCTGGGCGGGGCTCCGCACACCGCACACACACAACCCCTCCGCCTTGTGCTCTGAAGGGGCTTCCAGAGTGCCTACAAATCACACTGCTCTTATCGCAGCCACCCTCTAGCACCA
>JAVHNF010009689.1:0-10010 GCA_034783455.1 Micropsitta finschii | reverse complement strand
AACATGAACTGGCCTGTTTCTTTTATTGTCCCTGAAGGTTATTAGATGGTTCTCACATCAAGGAGTTTGTGTCAGTGAGTAGTACTTCTTAATTGAATTCTATGGAAGTACTGGCAAAGAGCAAATAGAGCCTTCTGCTGTCCTCATGTACCATGGTGTATCCATGCAAGTGCCTCTCACAGGGACTACAGACTGAAGCACTTCCTCATCTTTGCTTTCTGCTGTACCAAATATTGTCTTCACCACTGATCAGCATAGAACATCATACAGTGGTACAAGCCATGCCCAGGAAGTCTGGCCCACACTTCAATAACCAAGTCACCCCAATTTATACAAGACAAGGAATCACCCGATTCATCTAGGGACACTTTCAGTGGGAATGCTGTCCAAGGCACTGTCCCCTACCACACTGTGTATCACAGGGCTACACTGGGAGATAAAATGGAGGCTGTAGAATGCAGGACATATTACAACCTCTGCCTTACCTTCTATGTGATCATTGACCTGACAGCTCAGTAGCCATCTCCCTGGGTTACTGGGGATCATGTCTGCTGTAACAAAAGTGGCTGGGAAGAGGCTGGCCACATCTGTCCTATGGCCTCGAATATTGAGCGTTTCTCCATGGAAGTAGGCTGTATGAACATCCATTTCATTGCCCATCCCGAAGAGATGCCATGAAACATAATCCCCAGCACACATCGTCAGCTCAGGGAGGTTTCCAAACACATAACCATTAATAGCTGTAAAACCAAGGAAAAAAAAAAAAAAATCAGATTACAAAAGGGTCCTTCAGGGCTTCTGCCAGCAAATCACAGTATAGATGTGTTTGCAGAATGGACCTAACAAGAACTCATCCCTCACTTCTTGTTCTGGAGAGCACAGCCCCACAACTCATTTATAAAATTAAGTGTATTCAAAAATCTCCAAACTACTAACAAAGGCTCCCTCATGCCAAAGATTAAAGGAAAATAACATCTTCTGGAGCTGGAGTATCCCTGTGACATTATTCACTTAGCACAATATCTCAGAGCTTGTTGTCTCCCTTCTTCCTGGCATACAACAGCTGAAAATGCATTTCAAGATATCAGAGCACCAACACCCCTGGAGCATCTGGGCAGGGCCTGTGGCTTCACAAAGGTGACACTGACCATGCATTTTGTTGCTTTCTTGAAATTCCTCATCATCTTTGTCTACCAAGGCTGCATCTGTGCAGAACAATGCTATGTTTTCATCCAGATACCAGCTTAGGTTCTCATCCACCACACTGAACATCAGAAAGAAATCAATGTCTACATCTTGACGTCTTTGAGAACTACCAGTCAGAATTCCTAGAGTGAAAGAAAGGATGCATGAATATTCTTCCATGCAAGAAAAGCAGTCATAAGCACATGGATTAAAACATCAGTAGAAGAGTAACTCTTATCACACAAATTAGACAGATGCTTTCTCCAGCATTCTAGCAAAGCTTATAGCAGAGTTCCAGCAAGCTCACTCTTACTTAGTATATCCCTGTTAACACACTTTTCACACACAAGCACTTCTGCCATTGCATGACTGAACCACACCACCTTTACCTTGCCTGCTCAAATCAAACAGTCCCCAGTTTTTAACACATTAACTAGGTCATGGACAGGATTCCTGCTTTTAATATGGATTCAAACAGCTCTCAGATAAAGAGGCCTACAAATCCACCTGCAAATTCACTAAGGGAGCAAGACAACATAATGACTAGAACAAAGTCAGAACACAGGCTCTGTCTTCTCCACTCATACTGCATTTTCCTCTGAAGCTGGAGCTGCCCAAAGTATCTTCGCATTCCACTCTTGCTCAAATCACAACAAAAATCCTATAAAGATATAGAATGAAGCTGCAACCCTCGGCTGCTTTCTCTTGGAGTTTTTACCTTTTTTGCATGTAAGTAATGGCCCAATTAATCCAGATGCAATGTCCTTTGGTGCATCAATATGAGAGTGGTAGATCCACGTCAAGCAGTTTGGGTCATCAACAGTTGGGCTATGATCTTCAGGGACAGTCCAAGTATAGGTGTAATTCTCTCCTGGGAAAACAGCATCATCCTTCTTCTGATCCTGGGGGGACATATCGGGATACAGGGATCCTAGAACAATTGAGCAACCACAACATCCATTCAAGAAGAGCAGGGGTGCCCACACATGGAATCATAGAATAGTTGGGGTTGGAAAGGACCTTAAGATTATCTAGTTCCAACCCCCCTGCTGAGCTGCTCTCACTCAGTAGAGTTGCAAATAGATACTTGGGTAGCAGATTTCAAAGTGACACTCACCATACCAAGGCTGAAATAGTATTTAATCACGATTTCCTAAGATAGACTGAGACACAGAGCCATTGTAAGGTACTTTGTAAGGTAACTTTACCAGCAAACAGGACAGCAGAGTCAGAAAGATGATTCCCATTTCATCTCTTGCTACATTGCCTTCAACCCTGCAACATGCCCCAGTCGACCTCTCTACAATTTTTAGGGTTGTTTCAAATAGCTGTTCTTTAGTCTCACACTTCACCATTCTTGTGAGCCACCTGAAGCTCACACTCATGATTCTTATACTACAGCACTTCAAATAATGAATACATCTCTTTTCCTTCTTCACCACTCTCCCACTAGCAAGCTTTGGAAGTTCTAAAAATAAAGCAAGCCACGCTGTGTACTGTAATGCCCAAATCAGTAAGTTACTCCTAGATCCATGAACCTGCTAACCCAACATCAGGTAACCTCACTAAACTATTGCTTTCCCGCAACATAGCTTTGGGCTAACCAACTCTATGGCTTTACAAACATCTCTCCACAATGCACACTCCTAAGCTCCCAGTGAGAAAAATCTGTCTCCCTTACGGCAGTGCCCCATTTACCTTCAGAGTCCTTGTTATAGAAAACTCCGTGAGGATGGATTGTATATGGTCGACTAGCAAAATTTCTTAGGTGTACTTTGATGGTATCCCCCACTTCTGCTCGGATGATGGGCCCAAGGAACCCCAGCCAGTCAGGTTTAGGAATCTCAGTGGTATATGTGGAGTCTGTGTGCTGCTTATAGACAGATTTCTTGTACGTGCTTCCCACCCTGTCTTTTCCAGGCTGGAGGAATTTTGAGGCCTTGCTGTTAAATTCAGAAAAGGGAAAGGCATTGTGAGTCATGCATTACATAAAACAGCTGGTTGATAACACAGTGGAGTGACAATGACACACAGCCTTCCCAGATAAGCCTGAAAGCTTTGGTATTACAGAGGACTGCCTGCACTTTCATGGCATTTGCAACTAAATCACTTGATGGTGGGGGAGATCTCCTGAGCTCTCTGACCAAAATGCATTCTAAAAGATGAATTTCTACTTAAGAGATTCCAAATGATTTCTTTCAGCAGACAGAACAGCAGACAAGTCAGGCAGGTATGTACCCAACACATAAGCAGCTTCCCGAGTTAAAACCTCAGAGGTACTAAAGTTCAACTCATGAGTACATGTGCACTTTATGGCTAATTCTTAGTAGATAAGAGATGAATCATGGTCCAGGTATTAGTGGGAGAGCTAAATGAGAGCCAAGGTTACTCCCCTCATTTCCCACGTAGTATCAATCACCCTGCCATAATATAAGTAGCCCTGAAATACAGGCAAGCTAATGTTTCTCTCGAAGATGAATAGTTGAGACTAAAACATGAAGCATTGACCTTGTCATTGAAAATTGCGAAGGGCTGGGCTCTAGTTGTACAATCTACAACTCATTCCTTTGCAGTCATACCTGCAGCTACTAGCAGAGTTTAAGATAATTCATACTTTGTTTTAGAGTCCATTTCTTCCCAATAAAACAACTTTTCAAGCATTCATATTAATATCATTCCTATCAATATCATTTTCTTGTTTTCTACAATCATTGTATAAATAAGTCCCATTAGCTAATTGTTTGCAGTGACAGAACAGTTTTTAAATTGCCAAGTTTAATATCCTTGAATTTCATTCTCTTCTCTTCATGTACTATGAAAGAAAGCAAAAAAACCCACTACATTCATTATCACAGTCAGTGATAACATTTTTATTAATTGTGAATTAACCCTGTGAACTATTTTAAGTCCATTCAGTGTCTCCAGAAAGACTTTTCCACACTAAACTAACAGACCTTAACATTTTTCTGTGAACTCCTCGCATTCCTGCTGTGCTGTTTATGAAAGGTAAGTATAAACGTCAGTGTTATTTATTATGGGAGGTGGGGGTAAGTGACAGAGCAGCCAAGAAATACAGGTTATTTGCCATAGAAAATGGGATGGAGGGAAGCACAAATGCCTTTAAAAAGATGTGGAAAGCTATGCAAAAAAAAAAAAAAAAATACTGGAAAAGAAAGAAAAAAGTTTAATGTTTTGAAAACAGAAACTAAAGCCCGTTTCTGTAGTGACTCAAACTAATTATTGCAGTTTCCAGATTTACTTCCACAACAAAACCAAAAGAATTTTTCAAACAACCTCTAAAATTACAGGCAGGAGGGTCCATTAAGTCTAATGCTTGAAATTCCATTCAAACCAAAACAAACGAATTCTGTGAAATCGTTTACATAAAGGCAAAAAGTCACCATGCCTCAGGATATACATGCTGATCACCAGCTGGAATTAAGAAAAATGAAACCCCAGGGCAGAGTACTGCACAATGGGTTCTGTTATAGAGTGCTTGTACTCCCCGCTGGTGTACAGACAGTAGATGTTCCATTAAACTGATCATGCATTTTCCCCACTAATAGTTTCTATGATCCTATGTGTCCCATCACTATGATAAAATAAGTTAACCATTAAGCTCATAAAGATCAGACATCAGATAGTTTTTTTGCTTGCTTAGATGTCTCAAAATACTTCCCTGAAATTACTCACAGAATTACTATTTCAAGTCAGTACCAGACTAAATTTGGCCTAAATTAGAAGCAAACATACGGGTTATGTGTGATGCTTTGGTTAGCAAGTACATTCTTCCCTGTTGGAGCATAGTTCCAGTCCACCTCGTGGATCCCCAGGTAATAGACTCTGGTGACGCCTCCAGCAAATGCAGGTGACAGCATGTGGATGTAGAGCAGCAACAACCAAAACAATCCCATCATAGCCTGAAGTGAAGGTGCTTTTAGAGGTTACACCTATTTGGGAGAAAAGAAAAACAAAGGTAGTGGAATATGATGACATGGTTTGAAGGTACCAGACACTTCGCAACAGGATGAAAAAGTCCGGCAGAAATCCTACTGGGATCATTATTCAAGGTGGATTGAGAATATGCCATGCTGATAAGTACAAAACCTTGCTTCTGGTAACAGATTAACCTTTGTCTGTAGTTTGCTTCCAAATGCTTTGTTCCATAGTGTTGACAGAATACTAATTCAGTAAGCCTTCACACAGCAGGTGAGGTGAACAGATTCACAGCAAGAGCTATGTTAGCACCTGTAAATGCCATACACTGTGTAACTGTCATCTCAGGGCAGCAGGGTCCTGAGCAGAAAGTGCCACACACACTGTAATTTCAGGTGACTGGTTTTTCACTGCCTCTGATGCCCCAAATCATCCTACAGGACTACATACAAAGGGAAATAATCCTGAACAAGTATTTTTGTATTTTAAACTGCTGCCAATATTTATTCCACTGAGCCACTTGAGAACATATGAGTTAGTCACTATGAAGTAATTTTAAATTGAAACTTCTTTAAAGACTGCTCTTAATGAGTGAGTCTCTGTAAAGCAGGGAGTGCAGCCTTACAGTGGGCTGCCCAAGGCTCTCTGCTTAGTCTAGTTCCATTAAGTATTTTCCCCATGATTTAGATCACAAAGTAAGAACCTTACTCATAAAACTTCTAATCAACACCAAGCTTGGTGTGAATAAGCACCAGGAATACTCTGAAGAGAGATTCAGGGCAAGTTGCAGAAATTATCTGAAATAGTCAAAATACATCTCAGTGAATGCAAGAGTAAAGAGCTACATGTATGAAAGAGAAGCTGATGCAACATGGAGCACCAGAATTACACCAAAAGATAAGAAAATAGCTTAGGGTTAAGATGGATGACAGACTAAACCCACAAGAAATCTCATCCAGTGGTACAATTAACAAAGCTGGATGTAACTGATAATGAAACTGCCATCTAAAACAGACATCCAGCTCTTGAGACACAACAGCAACTTGGAAAACATTCAGCAGAGAGAAGCTGAAAGCAAAAGAATTGGAAAAATGTGACCTTGCAAGAAAGCTTAAAGGAATCAGTTTTCCTTCATTTCAAGAAGAGGGGGATGGGGACGTAACACCATATCAAACACATATTCTTCTGAAGAGCTTATCAATATTTATTCTCCCCCATCATTGGCAAAAGCAATATGAAAATATCAAGTTTATTTGCAGCAAAGCTGGATATTCTGTAAACTTTCAGCTAGCATGACATCACACTAGAACAGCTTTCCCAGAGAAGCTGTGAAATTTCTTCCCACATCCAGTACGCAATACATAGGATTCAATCCCAGTACATGACAATGGAGCAGATACCTTCCAAACCTCTATTTCAGAGTTCCAAACATGCTGTAATACCCCCCAAAACTAATGATAATCGAGTAAAACTGGTTCCAAGCAGTTACTAAACTGATAAATTGAAAGAAAGCAACTCTCAATTTGGAAAAAGTAAACCTCCCTTCCCAGAAGGGGGCTGTAGGGATCTCTCTAAATCCAAGATGGTTTTAATCCATGTTTCTGCCCCAGCAGTTCAACCAGCAAGCCCTTCAGGTCCTGGTCACACACCTGAAGGAACTCAGGCATGGAACAGCCCTTTCCCCACAGCCCGAGCAGAGCAAAGATGACGGCACTAACCTCACCAATCTCAGTCCCTGCTGATGGTGCTCCAGAAACCGCTCCTGCCCGTGGGGAGGTGAGGTACCTGCACTGACCTACTCACTGCACCAGTAAAAAGGTTTCAGAGTAAGGCATTCAGAAAGCTTCACCCATGCTGTCTCACCATACTACCAAAGGGCAGTGTGACAGCAACAAGGAAAGACAGAGCTGGCAGCACCAGCCTGAAGCCTCCCCACCTGTCAGCATACACCCTGCTGGGAAGGGCCAGCGGATGGCTCTGACTCTGACAAGAAGTAGCCTTCTTGTCACCGAAGGCCAAAGTACACAGGAGCAGTTTTCCAGAGAAAGCATACCCAGTGCATGGGGTGGCCATCCTCAAGGGAGCCACTGAGCCCAGGGAGTCAGTGCAGGCTAATCTTTATGTCCTCTTACATTAGTTATATCTGCAAGCAACATCAAATCCGAGGAAAGGGCAAAGCTGAGACTGTAAACCAAGAGTAAACAGCAACTCTTAGAGCTGATTGCAAAAGCTGCCTGCTGAGACAAATCTCCCCGTATCAGCCCAGTTTCCTACATGTCGGAGTCCCTATTACAACATCAAAGCTGCACACAGCAGCACCAGGATACGTAACAAAACATACTTGACCAGAACTCACAGGAATCTAAATGACTTGTGAATGTGCTCTGGCACTGGAAAAAATGAAGAATAAGGTCTCTGGGGCAGCTTTTTTGAGGCTTTACAAATAGCCTGTGTGGACCCCAGGCTTTTTGTTTGATCAAGACACTGCACATGTAACTCTAGGGCAATTTTAGGAAACAGCAAAGCAGCATCACTGAATCTTCACTCAGTGAAGGTTCAGCAGGCTACAGTGATTCTGTTCTCACACTCCCCCTACAGTAACCAATCATCATTTAGTCCCTCTACTAGTACAAGGTAAAGGAAACCAATAATCTTAAAATTAAAAAAAAAAAAAAAAACCAAAACAAAAAACAACAACAAAACAAACCAACAAAAAACCCCTTAGTTTTTCTTTGAAATATATGTCTTAAGGAAAAAGGAAAAACCCAAACCCAACTTTATATCACATTCATCCCTGAACCTTGATACTTTACAACAGAACCCTTACTCCCAGGACTTCCCCTTGCCAATACTCCAATAGCACCGAAATTACAAATTAACAGAATATTAGACTTCAGTTTATGTAGTAGCCAACCAACTTCCACTGACCAAGGTAGAGAGCCTGAATGCTAGCTTCTTCCCTGACACGAGAGGAGGGAAGCAGCTTTCGTCTTACGTGCTGCGCGGGCGGACCTCGGATCTACTGCCAGCTACAGCCGGAGGCAGCCCCGGCGGCGGAACCTTGCGGAGTGAGACTGCACCGACGCCAGAGCGTACAAAGTTCGTAACGTGAACAAGCGCTGCCTCGCCTCCGCCTGGGCCCCGCCCGTCCCCCTCACGGACCGAGCCACCCCGCTATGCACCTGCAGCTGGCCCCGCCGCGCTCCACGGGCGCACTCGGAGCCCGGACCGCAGCATCCCACCGGACCTCCGCCCCACCACAGCGCTCCCCTGCCCGTCCCACCCAGCACCGGGGTGTTTCTGCACCACCTGAGGACAGCCAGACCCAGGACAGAGCTGCCCACAGCTGAGGAGCGAGGGCTGTAACTGGGGAGAGGAAGAACAAGATAAAAATCAAACACTCTGGTCTTTCCAGGAGCGCTCCTGCATTGCCAGCCTGCCCGTGAAGCTGGCCTTAGAGCCTCACGTCCTCTGCAGGTTACCCACCCTGAAATCAATGAGCGGTTGAAAGAAAGGTGAGGCGAGTGCTCCAGCGAGAGCCGAGATGCTATTGATTGGCACCAAATAATCCAGGCAGGACCTCATCTAAGGAAGTCTCTGATCTTTCAACTCTAATTAACATTGATTACCCACACCTTTTGGGCGACTATTTAAATGACTTGGAGATTAATAGGCTGGAAAATATCAGAAGTGAAGTGTTATTACTCAGGCTGCAGCGGCCGCTTTGATTGTTGCACACTCCGCAGGTGGGAAGGAGAAACTCAAGCAGCATCTTTGGCCCTGAAGCCTGGCAGGGGGGGCGCAGGAGGCCCGAGAGCCTGGGGATGGGCAGGCAGGGAGAGTCCAGGCCAGGCGTGTGCTGGCCAGGATCTGGCCCTCCTCCCTGCAGGAGGGGTGAAGCAGCACCCCTCCAGCACCCCTCTGCTTCAGAGCCATGCACCGCCGGCAGAGCTGCGCCCAGCCCCAGTGCAACGCTTCCGTCATCCCTTGGGAAAACTCCCACATTTCGCCAGCAGCCTGGGGCTAAAGCATCCCCGCTGAAAAGTCCATTTTTAACGGGAAACAGGTTGTCCCATCCTGCTGGAGCAGGGAAACGTTGAGGCTGGGGCATCGCACAGCTCAGAGGCAGCTGAGAACGAAACCAAATGAGGTTTTCACACCACTGGGAGAAAAAAAAATATAATAAAATAATAATAATTTTAAAAAATGTAAAAAGCTGAAGGGAGCGAACCGGCATCAGCAAACCCGGGCGGCGAGCGGGGCTCGGGCAGGAGCCGGCGGAGCTGCGCTGCCTTGCACGGGTTTCTCCTGCCCTCTAGCTCTGAGCAGAGCCAGGGCCACTGCCAAACCACCGCAGCTTGCCATCCCATGCTGAAACCAGCACGGGGAGGGACAGGAGCATCGCGGAGATTTGGAGCTCTCAGAAGGTTAATCCCACGAACAGCATCCAGCCTGCGGCAGCATTTCCATTATTTCCACAGCAAACAAACGAGAGTTAGATAAAGATTCTGGGGAAATTACGCTTAAAAATAGGTTGTTCGTTTGTCTCTTCGAGGGGGCGGGGGAGGGGAGATGGGGGGTGGGAGGGGGAGACGCTGCTTTCTGGGGGTCTGTGCCCCAGAGTGGTACTCACTTGAAGAAGTCTTCCTTGCAATAGACGCTGCCGGCCCGGGAGAAGCAGCGGTCGGCCAGCTGCATCTGGCAATCGGCACACTTGAGGCAGGAGCTGTGCCAGTGCCGGTCCAGGACCTTGAGGATAAACTTGTCCAGAATGTGCTGGTTGCAGCCGGCGCACTGGGGGATCTCTGGGCCGGGAGGAGAGAGAGGCACAGAAGAGCAGTGTGAAACACGGCAGCCACTTCATCCTGCCCGTGTTCCCGGCCGTGCTC
>JAVHNF010009636.1:0-31428 GCA_034783455.1 Micropsitta finschii | reverse complement strand
ATGCAAGACTCTACACTTGCCCTTGTTGAATTTCATCAAGTTTCTCCCTGCCCAACTCTCCAGCCTGTCCAGGTCTCTCTGAATGGCAGCACAGTCTGGAACTGGCCAGGTGCAGCCAGTGGGACAGAAGTGGAGACAAGACTGGAGAAGCAATCCTGGTACTTTTCAGTCTTCCTCCAGATTCGTTAATCCCCATTTCCTATCACTAGACTCCCAAGCATATTTTTCCCTGACAAGAAAAGACCTAAAAATAAACATGATCACTGACCAGGGTTTGGCTGTCTATCAAATCCTGTTCCACAGATTTTCCCAAGCAGTACCATGCACTGTTGTCCTGGGTTCAGCTGTAACAGTTATTGTTTTGCCTACTTAGTAGCTGGTGTTGTGCTGTGTTTTTTACTTATTCCAAGAAAAGTGCTGGTTTTAGTTGTTGCCACGTAATGCTTACTCCAAGCAAGAACTTTTCAGTTTCATGCTCTGCCAGTGAGCCTGGGCTCAAACCACAGCTGTGAATGACTCTGTGGTAGAAGTCATCCCCCAGGCCAAGTCATCAGTCCCAAGCCAGGGAGATGGTGCTCCTGGCATATGTGACTGCAGAGCTCTGGACTGACCAAGGACATGGATCCCATAACAAGGGAGCCCTCAGAGCAATTCACCGGTCAGCTTTGCAGACTTTATTTGTGTTACTTCCCCTTTGAATTATATCCTCCACTGTTAGCAGAATAGAGGGCATAAGACAGAGTACCTTCATTTCACCTGATTGTTATCAAAAGTAAGTCAAATGAAGAAGTGATTGCATTTCCCTTTGCAGAAAGGAATATCATCATGTTAGTTATTCTTTACCAGTGTAACAGCAATATTCTTCCCTGAAAGGGTTATCAAGCACTGGAACAGGCTGCTCAGGGAAGTGGTGGAATCATCGCCTCTGGAGGTATTTAAAAGCTGTGTAGATGTGGCCCTTAGGACATGGCTTAGTAGTGGACTTGGTTAACAGTTGGGCTTGTTTATCTTAAACTTTTTACCCCAACCTAAATGATTCTATTCTAAAGTGATAAAATATTCTTGTCGAGAGAATGAGTTAAGCCTCACTTTTGACAGGCTTTCATTCTAGCTTAAAATACTCATTTCCCACGTGAATGCATCACTCAGTAGTTCACCCAACAACCTGCTACAGTTCTTCTAACTGAAAGACTGCAGCAGTAGCAATATACCTGTGGTTTTATATATATATATATATATTAATGCAGTGTCTCAGACTTCTCTCTCCAGTCATTAGTTTTAAGACTATTCAGTTGAGACTCAACATAGTTTTGTAGAATACAGAAATTAATTTTTAATACCAGAAGGAATCAGTTTAGTGGGAAAGACTGACCTCCAGCATCACAGAGGCTCTAACTTCCTTAAAAAGGCTGCTGTTTCTACATGCCAACTCCAGCTAAATCCTTAGCCCCCATCCCAGCTGAACATTAATGTCTAAGAAAAGCTCCAAGAGCTTTAATTTCTAACTGATTTAAAAAAAAACCCAACCATATCATACTGCGTTGTGCCCAGTTCTCTTCCTATGCTAGTGTCACATTAATAGAGATCTCAGTGAAATTAGTCTTGTTCACTCTACTGGAAACTAATAAAAAAGGTCAGACCTACTGTTTTCTCCCTGTTACACTTACAGTAGGAGTTTAATCCACAAATAGGTATGCATAACCCAGGCTCTGGAGGAAGAGCTACTCAGTATGGTCAAATAGTATTGAATAAAATCCAATAATGTTTCATTACTGCTAATAATTTTCACAAAGAAAACTGGTTCATTTGAGATATCACAATGGCTACAATACACCACAGTTAGACAGTACACGTTAGTATGTACACCAAATGAACAGTCAGTCCTATGTCTGCATTAAAACAATTCAACAAATATCACAAGGGAAATTATGAATTAGCTTGCCTGGTTACCATCCGTGTTACTGATAATTACACATTTAAGCAAATTAAACATGGCAGGCAGGTCCTGTTTGTCTTTTTCCCACTGCTTTTGACCATTCTCACAGCACTTGCTGTGTTATGGACAAAAAGATCCTACTCTTTTCAAGGCTGAGCAGATCACAACCACATTGGGGTACCTGGAGATGTTTCTGGGCACAGTGTTTGACATCCAAAGTGTATTGCTAAGGTAACATCTTCCTGTTACCACACCTGCTGTTGATAAGTTATCATCCTCCCAAGCAAATGCTTACCCAACCTAGACATGAAGTATCAATAGCAAAGTACACATATTCCTGCTTTTCATACACCATGTTCAGGGGGAAATCATGAGCTGGAACACCAGATCAAAACTCAGCAGGCTTTGTTTGTTTCTTTACATTTTTCTGTTATCAATGTTTTTCTGTCACATGGTGTTTGGGTTTTCCCCCCAGCCTCCATCCCTATACACAGAGAAGCACATCCAAGCCACAAAACCAAACAACCAAAAACCCACAACCAAAACACAAGACAGGAGACTGCAATAGTGTAAGAACTGTTATCCAGCACCCAAGTCCTGGATTTTGTCCCAGGCCAATATATAACAAAGGGGTCTGCAAAGCATTGTTGCAGCTGGCTTATTCAGTCCTCTACACTTCCAAGAATGATGTTAAACTCTGATTTTCATTTCAAAGATCCTGATTCAGCAGGGTTAATGAGAAAGAAAGAAATCACATGGCAAATTAAAGCATTGTGCAATCCCCTTAGATGTTACTTGTCAATTACCCAGTGCTTTGCAATGTAATTAACTACACTTATGTAGCAAAGGTAAAAAATACAGCATGCTTCATTTCAAAGTCACAAAACAAGTAAGAAAGAGGCAAAACCAGAGGTAAGATATCCTAGATTGTCACGTCTCCTCAGTCCCCTGCTTCAACCACTAGGCAGCATCCACTCTTCAAGTTGACAGAAAACGGAAAAACAAAGTCAATGCCAGCTACTAAATGAAAAGCTACAGTAAAAAGGAGCCTTTCTGAATTTACTGTATAAAGAAACTGCAATTTAAATCAGCATTTGATATGCAATAAGTTTGACAAATAGAGTTGTGCACAAAGTTATCTAGCTCTTTTTACATATTCTTCTAATAACTGCAGTGATTGCGGACTTAAAGATCTAAGCACCACCTCTGAGCTCAGCTGTATTTTACTCTGCTGAGCTATTTATCCTCCTAATATCCCTGTCAAAGCAAAAATAAATTCTACTAGACATACCATTAAAGTACTTAGTAATCAGTACAAGATAATGTACAAGCACTAAACCCAGAATACCCCAAAATGCTAGCTGCTGCTGTCCCTTTACAGCTACTAAAGTGCCTTAATGAAATTCTGCCTGGCTGCAAAATGAAAATATGGATTTATTTACACACAACATAGTCCATTTAATTAGCAGCTGAGAGGTTTAATGGCTAGTATTTCTTTCTGTTATACAGTGAGCCATACCCCTCTCAGCTGGAAGCTCTGAATTCAGACAGCTGTTAGGGATTCACTTTACTTAAAATGTCAATTTCAGATGCAACTGTGCAGTGAAGTCATCAGAGTTATGACCAAAACGAGGAACAAACATTCAGAACTGAAAAGATCTATAGAAATTGCTGCAAGGCCATCCCATGTCCATCCCAGTCTGCAAGTTCTCTATGCTGCAGCCCCAGATGACAGTGCAGTTTGAGAGGTGCAATTCATTCCTAATCCAAAAGCCTGATTACCACAAAAGCATGAAGATTTAGACACTGTGCAATTACCATCCCAGACTATGCTGCTCCAACCCAGCTCAGTGCTGCCTGGGGTCACTTGTATGTAACAGTGTTTCCTCAATCAACAATACCCATGAGCAAGCTGCAAGACAACCAGCCAGCTACAAACACTTATAGGATGCTGCCTCCTACGGCACGAGTTCTTTGCTTTCCAAAATTTCCGCATCAGAGAACACAGAGGGGGGAATACCTGGCAACTGGAACAACAGGATCTGTTAGCCCAAGGACCCAGTTACAATCAAACACTTCATTTCCTTCTTAGAATACAGCCTGCCCAAATGTCTCCGGTCTATGATCCTAGATAGGCTCAGCAGGGGAAAAGGATCCCTACTATTGAGCTCTTACAGAGCCAGGCACAAAAAAGCACAGAGCAGTACCTATTCCTGTTGGACTCATGCAGACCAGCCAGCAGGATTTGCCTTTCACCTTCTACAAACCTCACTTTTTAAAACTGCTGAGCACAGGAATCCTTCAGCATCCATACAACCAACTCTCAAAGTACTTTTCTATGCAGTCCTAAGAACATGCCAAAAATAAACAGGTTTCCGTCATCTATTGAAAAAGTAAAGGAAAAGCATATACATGGCAGCTAAAACAAAGCTCATTTTACACTCTCAAATCACTAATATACAAAGTGCAAACCCCTGCATTTCCTGGTATTTCCTCAGTAAATAAAAACACAAGCCTTCCTCCACATACACAAAACAGACATTTTTCTTTGTTGCTTGCAGCTTATTGATTTTCAGTTGTTCAAGTATAAGTGAATCTGTAAGACTTCACCTCTAACCACCCTGCATGCTACAGAGCAGATTCAGGCCGTAAAATGTCAAAATAAACAAGATAAACAGGTTACTGTGACAAGTTTTCCCAAGGGCAGAAAAACATTATCAGCATCTGCTGCATTTTCCATCTGCTTTGATGTACCCAGGAGAAAAATCAGAACTTTTATATAGTCAATACTTTGTAACTTATGATTGGTATTGATTCCTTTAGGAAAACCCAGGCTCTGTGTGTGTATATGTATATATGTTTCTTTCTATACAATGAGGAAAGCAATATAAGTAAGATCTATTCCAGAATCCAGAAAACTTCAGGCCAAAGCACAGCTCTTTTTCCTTCACCTGTCTTATCCTTTGTTATGGCATTGGCCTGCAGACAAAGACCTGTTGACCAGCGTTCCTTTGGATGAGTCCTCAGTGTTGCAGAGCCAAACTTGGCTTGGAGGCTGCAAAGTGGGCACTGCCAGCACAGGGCAGCAACAGAGACAGGTTTTACTAGTGGAAAATTCCCTATTTGTCTTAATTCCTACATGACCACCAACAGGGCAGGGAAAGCCATAAACTACCAGAACATAGCAGCTCTGTTTCCCTACAGGAGACATTTGCTTTCCCAAAGGTGTTTTGACTTCCCAGCAAAAAAGAGTATCATACCAAGAAAGCAAACCTCACCTCTCAGCACATTGGATGATATGGGTGGCCACAGTACAGCACCTTCTGCCTCTTCTAACCACTCTCTACAGAGGGAAAAAAGAACCCCTACCCAATGCAATTTAAGCTGATGGAGTTGGGCATGACATGGCCCTGCTCAGGGGCAGCTCATCAGCCCATCAAACACATCCTAGCTGTGCCCAGGCTGCAAGCCCTGCAGCTTGGGTCCCTCGAAAGCCACCAGCAAACCAAACCAAACCAGACCAAACAAAACCAGTCCTATCCAGTCCTTCAAGAGTGTAATGAGTTGTTTTATTTACAACTTAATCACAGCTGGGGGAAAGAGGGAAAATACTTGCTTCAAGCTCTAGCTATGAATTACTGGCAGAGTCCCCATCTCCTCAAGGCATGGGTTCCTCAGGTGATGCTGCTAAGGAGCTCTTGTGATGATGGTAGCTGTCTCACCTGCTATGTGAAAAGCAGCACAACCATGATGTGCACCTGACCTCTAGCACAAGGGATGCGGTGCAGAGCATGCCCTGGCCTCCTGAAGTGCTTTTTGTGATCCATTTCCTCTTGCAGGAGAAGCTTGGAAGTTTTTTGTCCCCAGTCATGCCAGGCTGATGTCACAAGGAGCTGCGGTGCTGCAGTGGGGACAGGACAATACCTGTGGAAAGAGCATTCAGGTTGACTTACTATAGTGTTCTATTTCAGAACCGTTAGGAAGGGAAAAGTTTGGTTTTCATTAAAACAAACCAAACCAACCAAAACCAAACCAAACCCACAAAAAAAAAAAACCAAAACCAAAAAACCAAACCCAAAAGCAAAATCTCACTCAACTTCTAACTACCAGTACCTTTGTGCATGCAGTATTTTCAGAAGGATACTCTGTTTTTTCTCTAGGTTTCTCCAGATTTATCTACCGTATTGCCTCTGTCTGCTTTGTAGCAGGGACTCCCACAGTCAGACACCTGGCTCACCACTGGCTCTGTGCCCCAGCACCATAAGAATCCCTGAGTCACTTTTTGTATTAATAAGTTCATTAACTTCATTGTCCTGGCCAAGTTCCAGTTTGAGTAAGAACAATCCCTCCAAACATTCCTCTTCTATTTCAACCACAAATGTAATCTCCAACTTCTTTCCTGAAAATGGTTTTCACTTTTTTTCCATGGCTGTTTTCTTCCATAGCAAAACATCTGTCACTTTTCACCCAAGAGATGGTTGTATTTTGATGCCACATCAATACCTCTATCTTACACACCTATCAAAACCCACCTCGAAGCAAAGCAACCTTCTTACAGTTGAGGCAAATTTCCCTGCTTCCAGTGAAATTCAGAAGTTTTGCTCACAGGAGGAGCAAATGTAGAAGGAAAGACACCACAATTTATTTAATGTGTTACCTGTAAGATATTCTACATACAAAATAAATCATGCATTTCAAG
The DNA here is from genome assembly GCA_034783455.1 of Micropsitta finschii. Taxonomy (NCBI): domain Eukaryota; kingdom Metazoa; phylum Chordata; class Aves; order Psittaciformes; family Psittacidae; genus Micropsitta; species Micropsitta finschii. The sequence goes on along the minus strand of JAVHNF010009636.1, from coordinate 24,793 downwards.
TGGACAGATTTATGAAACTGTTTGATGGCTCAGTCTATTTAAATAGTAATCTAAGCAAGCTGCAACTGCACAGCCATTATCCACTAATCTAAAAGACATGAAAGTTGCTCTGGCTTCTTAGAAACTACTATTTGAATTAAAAACCTTATCAGGAGACCATGCCTGGGAGAAAACAGAGAAGCATATTTCAGTTAATGGCTCAGAACCACCTTGTTTGCTCTGGAAACTCTGGACCCCGTACTGTAAATTCTATCTCTGCAATACAAATTTTATGGTTCTTATCACCGATCCCATCACAGAGTTCTTGCATGAACCTGTTCTGCATTTCTTATCTCAGGGCTTTTATGGTAGGAAATATTGCATTAGGGCCAGTAATTTACTTTTTTTCCAATAAAATTCTGAATATATATGCAGCAGCTCTTTACTGACTGGATTGATATTATAAGCTTGGAAGTAATTACATTAGGACAAATATTGGTTTCTAAATAGTTACCATGAGTGATATTTTATCCTGGTGTTGGATTGTCGCACCTCTTATCTTTTATAGCTGTATCTTATCTCCCAGCTACTACACTTTGTGGCAAGAAAGTAAATAAATAACACCACCTCACTTCTGACATTTCAATTCATTCAGTTCCACATTTTGGAAACAGCAGGTATGAGTCCATGCAACGATCTTCCAGCAGATCTATTCAGATGTTTTGGGATCTGCAACTACCATAAACAGTTCTCTTTCGCATGTCACATCACCGAGCAATGCAGCGGAAGCAGCAGGTAAAGTCCAGTGCCTGCTGGAAAAGATTAGCAAAGAAACCCAGTAATTCTGCTTTGGGATGTTCATCCAACACATCTGCTTCATGGTGGTTCAGCCTTTTTTGTTTTACTGGATAATCTCAGCCTTTACTACATTAACACTAAGATTACACACAGCATCTTGTCAGGAAACAGGAACAAGAGACTTGGTCTATAAGAGTTCAAAAGTTGCAGTTAAGCATGGACCACCCTCTGCACTTTAGAAGCAACAGTAAGGCTCCCAAAAAAACAGATCCAGTCAAGACAGCATGGAAATATAATTGCTGCAACCTATGGCCAGAATCTGTTGTCTGAAGAACTGCACGAGCACAGCAAAATCTGCACTAAAGCTGTTGTTCCAAGTATTTATTAAAAAAAATAACTGCAAGTGGAAAAAAATAATAAGCGTTCCAGTGGCAGATTTATTACAGTTTTAACAGGGAAAGGGATGAATCTAGGAACAAAAGTAGCAATAGAAAAGGATCTTAATCAAATGATAAAATGGAAACAGCATATGCAATATATATTTTTATATAAATAGTTAAGATTCTTCTTAAACAGGATAAACAACATTCATCAGCAACATCCAAAAATACTTCTTTGTAGTAAGAGATTCCTCTTCCTGCAGAGCATTACTGCCTCTCCATAAGTTTATGGCCACTAAGACCAGTTTAGATTTTGGGGCTACAATAGGTATTCAACAACACCAGGTCATATCCAGAGCAAGTGATTTAGAACTAGTTTATAGGAGATCTCAATGTTATTTCTGAGACTTAAGGCAATGTATGCAACAGGAGGGATTGGCAGAGCATGATTTATCTTGTGGGATCTCCTTAAAAGCCAAATTCAGAGTTAAGCTAGATTCCCATAGGGAAACTCTGACACATTTTAGAATTCCAAGTTTAAAACACACTTTCCTTTTTCTGTAAACAAAATAAACTGTATCCTGTTAACCATTTTTAACATAAAAATAAAGAGCTGCTTGGGTAGTTTTAAAATAAATCAGTATAAAACCCTATCCTATCCACTGTCTCTGTATCAAAGTGCTAGCAAATGGCACAGTGTTTTCTGTCTGAAGCCATGTTCCCTGTTTTGTCCAGCAGGACTGAGTTCAGGATTACAGCTGTGGCTCTATCAGCCCGCCTCTGGGCTCACTCTTGGACAGCCCTCGCTTACACTGAGACACTCAAAGCATATCTGAACAGGTTGTGCTAGGGCAAGTTCTCAGTGCTGTTAGACTGACAGTGCCCATCGCAGACCCATCCTCACCCTGCGAGGTGGCAGCAGGGTCTGCACATGCACGGTGCGGCTCAGGTCCCACCCCAGCACAGCAGGTACTTAGCCTTTCCCCTGCAACGACCAGGGCAAGAGTTGGGCTGGGACCCTACAGCAGAAGATGAGCTATCATTTTGCATAGTTTAGTTCAGCAGTGACTCTCTGAGACCTGGGGAGATGCCCTGTTGTGCTCCAGCTGCTCCCCTCCCTACCAGGTGCTAGCAGAGCAGCTTGCCTGTTCAGGACCTCTTTGGCTTACATTGTTTGGTTCAAATGCTTGCTGGTTGTTACTTTGGAGCCTGAATGAGAAATAGTGCAAATAAAAGCTTAAAGAGAAAACCAAACCAAACCAAACCAACCACATTGCATTCGCTGAACATTCAGTTAAAAAGGCAACGATTAATAAGAAACGCCAGTTTTGCAGTATTTGAGATAACTGGCAAACCTGTAAAAGACTGTTCATAATTGTCAAAGGAGTCTACTTGGCTTGGCACTAGATGCTTGAAGTTATTTGCTAATGTGATTCTAACTAACACTTGTAGCTAATTGCAAGTGACTGAAGACTAGTCACAGAACATGGGACATCTCCTTGGTGTGATAGGACAAACAGTCCCTGCAGTTATGGATTCCTCGGTGTTTTTCTTATCCAAGTTTGACTCCAAATGATTTTGCTTGCATGGAATGGTGTGAATTCATCCAGACTGGTTTTGCTGGAAGGCAAACAGACCACATTACTTCTGAAGGCGAAGATACCTTTATTTGGCCATGCTCAGGCAGATTAAGAGGCCAAAACAGAACTCAGTTTGATTCCTATTATGGGAGGCTGGCTGCAGTGCATTTTAAAACAATAATCATCTGAAGTGGCTGAGATGTTCAAGTTTGAAACTTCACAAAGTGCTAGGGTGCCCTATGAATGCAGAACCCTGCTTTGCACTGCAGCAACCTTCACCATGAGGCAGCACGCAAACTGCAGTCCTCACTGAAGCAATGCACCATGTGGTGTTTCTTGGCCCACTTCAAAAAGGGGCTTAATTCTGCTCAACTCCTCTTCCTCCAAAAGATCAGCAGAAGGGACATTCAGCAACAAGTTGCTCTTAGCAAGCAATGCACAAATGGCTTGTTAACTCACTAAGGATTAGGCATTTAGCCTGCTCAGGGTTTTGCAAATCCTATGTACCTCCACTGCTAGGCACCTATATGATAGTGCAAATTCTGGTTCTCAGGGTTTCGGGGCTCAGCTCTGAGAGATAGTCCTGGTCCTGCTTTGACCATAATCAAAAAGACGGCACTCTTTGGTCTGGTGCAGGGCTGACTGTTGCCCTCCTTCGATCCACAGGGCTCAGACCTGCTCCTCTCCATCACACAGCTCCTGCTGTGCCTCTCTCAGTAGCCCAGTGTCAAGCCTTTCTAGCTTAAGGTACAGTTTCAATGGGGAAGCTTTACTTGTTGATTTTATGGGACTGTTTCAAAGCAGGATCCACATATTTTAAACCATAAAGAGATGAATTCACATTGAAGCTAAGGGAAAAAGATGTAGTCATATTTACAGACAGCTGCCATCACCCCCCGCACATACTCTGTTAAAGAAACAGCCTTATCTTTGCCTGTGTGCTTGTTTCTAACATGATACTGGCTTTCCCAGCACTTCAGCACATTGTTTCCAATGACATAGAAAACAGCGTTCAGGTTTTAACTGAGAACTGATGCATGAATATGCATAAGCAGCTTTCCTCTCCCAGCTCCTTGAATTACAGCTTTGTACATGAAAAAAAATGGAAAAGAAATCTCCACTGCTTTTCTCCCCCTGCCAAATTCATGTTCTGTGGTTAGGAAAAGAGAGATGTTTGGAAGAAACTCTTCTTTCCCTTTTTCCCTTTGTCTGCAAGTGTAAATATTACTGGAACTTAAATGCCATCATCTGCATTAAACAGGTGGGACTCTGCTATGCTCATCTTTTGTATGATGTTCATGTAGCAGGGGCTTCTGAAAGACATTTGAAATGAATACTGGCCATGACAGGATACTGCCTAAATTAGAATCAGGCTCCAAGTATCTTCCTGCAATTAGATTATGTCATATATTATACTCTTACTAAGGGCCTGAGAAGGAGAGTGCAAGGGTACGTAATACCTGTAGATATGCAATTAAAATGAGTGTATCAGACATTCACTAGGTCTGGTTTTCACCTGCCTCACATCTGGCACAGGCTAGCTTCTAAACCTTATAAGAAAAGAAGAAGGAAAACTAATACACACACAGTGGACATTATCATGCCCATATGTATACCTGCTGGCTACTACTGGTACCTAACTGAAAAGGTGAAAAGCCAGTTTCCACTTTATTTGCTATAGTTTGGGTCATGTTACTGCTAAAAAAATAGAATTCAGAGGGAGGGGAGAAAGGTTTGTTTGTAATACACAGCAATTTTTCCAGCTCTTGAAGATTGCATTTCAAACGTAACTGCATTTCTCCATGCATACTGAATGCTTGTGGCAAAAGCAACCAAACCTATTAAACAGGCACATGGTGAAAGATGGTATATTAAACAAAATAAATAAAGATCAGTCATTTTCATTCTGAAAACTATTCAAAGCCTTGATGTCGCAGCAATAAGCTAAGCATGAAAGGTAGCACACCCCTTCCTCATATGAGAGGCAGACTCCTTCCTCACATGAGGGGCCCAGCAACACCAGCTGTGAAATGCACACATATAAAGGCTCTTCTGTATTATATATACAACTGTAATCCAGAATAAATAGTACTGTTCTGACTCATAAATGCATTTCAGCTTGGTTGTTGTTTGTTACAGCTGGAGATGGCTTGCTTTTCATCCCTTCTATCCCACCCTTGGACACATCAATGAACAGAAACCTGGGAGTCCAGAGTGTCAGCAGTATCCTTTTGTATTCCTTCCGGAAATTCTGGTTAAGAAGCCCATAGATCACAGCATTAAGGCAGCTGTTAAAATAGGCCATAAAATAGCTCAGGACAAAAAGCCATTCTGGAATGTGTGGCTGTACATGTGAAGGATTAATTGAAACAGCAAGGCCAATAAAGTTTAATGGTCCCCAGCATACAGCAAAAAGGACAAAAACTACAAACATAGTCAAGAAATTCCGGATGTCATCTGCTCTGAGCTTCTGCTTGCAATCCTGTCTCACCCGGTGTTTGACTTGAATCACCAAAATCCAGATGCGCAGGTAACAAAATGTCACAATGAACAGTGGGACGATGAAGTGAACCACCACCACTGCGATAGTGTATGATGTACTCACTGTCTGTGCAAAGGTGCAGGAGTAAATTCGGGGGTCATATTGCAAAGAGCCAACAAAGAAGTTTGGCACAATTGCCGCCACTGTGAGTATCCAGGTCAAGCAGAGATAGCAGAAGGTGTTCTTCAGGTTGAAGAGCTTATCATACCGAAGGCTGTGACAGATGTAGCAGTAGCGGTTGATTGCGATCGCTGTGATGTTGAAAATGGACCCAATAACACTTAAGCCCATCAGGAACCCGCTTATCTGGCAGTGGACATTTCCCATGGTCCATCCATTGTGGAAAATGGCACTCAGGATAAGAGGGTATGGATAAACTGCAACTACAAGGTCTGCAACTGACAAACTGACGACAAAGATGTTGCCTACAAAAACAGAAGAGATGGCGAGAGGTTAGTATAGGTTCAGGTAGACAACCTGCCACTAAAGAACTCCGCTTGAGGATGAGCTCTTCTCACGGGCTTCAGTCTACAATCCATTTGGAATTTGAAGGCCTAGAAAATAAGACAGTACTACTAGTGACAGCAATGGAGAGTAGCTACGCATGATTAACCTGCATATTCCTTCTCAGGAAAATTCTAAACTTGAAGTGCTACTCTTAATTCAGCTATATCTGTGGGTCAGGTTCCTGTGTTCCACTAAGTTGTGTAGGAGAGAACGATTTTCTCTCCTTGTTAATCAGCCAGCATGCTACTGCTCAATTTGAGTGTGGTGTATTTTTAGCTAGGCAAAAGCCTTTCTGTCCAGTTTGCCAGCCAGAGTAGGGGAGGGAATTAAGAAAGGGACCTTGATACCTTTTGGGAACTGGTGTAACTACAGGGTCAGCTATAATGTTGAAAAGATATCTGTCAATATTCAGCTTATCGATGACCAGAAAAATTGCCATTTCAGGAGGAGCTCAACATTGCAGTCAGGGGACAGCACACTAGAAAAAGTGGCTGGTTTTGATAATTTTACTACCTTCAGGTATATCTACAGTGGCAGGAAACTAAATATCACTAGAGTGCCAGGAGAGGCTATGTTTAACACGTTTAAGGTGTTAATATCTACGTCCCTATGTGTTACAATGCAACATCCCAAGTGACTGATCACACCTGAGCCTTCTCATCAAACCCTCATATCCTGATGTCTACAAGATTATATGAAATAATGCTAAAAGTATATTTTTTCTGTAGTTCCCATAAAAGGATTCCCTGAGACCTCAGTTCAGCTGGGTCACTGGCTTCAGTATTTGGAAAGTACACACAAGGGCTGGCAGAAATCACAGCTGCATTGCCATTGCTGTTGTTTACTGCCAATAAAAGCTATCAGGACAAGTCAACCATTCATATCAGGCAGCGGAGTCCACTTCACACTGAGTGGAAGACAGTCCAGACTTGAGAATAGCCCACAGCAGTGTGGAGCTGAGGCAGCTGACACAAGCGTCCTTTAAAAATAAGTATTAGCAGATGTGATGCAAAGTTGAAATCTTTTTAAAGGGAGATTTCACATACACAGGTTTACCACAGCACACAACTTCCATGGTGCTGTGTCTCAGTGCTGCTGATCTAGTATCTCACTTGGAGCTTTTTAAATTGCAGTCACTGAACCTGGTGCTCATATAATTACCTCTATTTATGCATACCCTCAAGGGCAGAACCACCTCTGGTCAGACTCAGTGCTCATGCAGGCACCCTAGAGAAGGAATACTCTTGTGCAGCAAATCACATTTGATCAAAAATACACACAAAATGTGTCCCCAGCACCAGGATTTCCTTTCCAAAAGGCTTTCCAAAACAGTTTTCAAGACAGCAAAACTGAGACAGACGGATCAGCAACCCAATTTAGGAGACTTACAGAGGATGCTGGAGACAGACTCCGCTGATGAAGCCACAACCCTCCCCTTTTACTGGATCTGTCCCACTTGGATACACATTCACATGCACAGGAGGGTGGAGAGCAAACCTCTGCATTTGCTGGGGATTGAAGACAGCCACATTCAACACCTAGGCCTGACTCAGGCAAAGCAGAACAGAGCTGGATATTCCCTACTTAAGACAGCACATCAGTGGATTTAATCCAAAGTTTAGCAAAATCATAGGGAAAATTATCAGCCTCACATCACTGCCAGCTGCTGGAAGTAATGACCAGTCTCTGTCAGTCTTTCTTCACTAACTTGAATAGTTGAAGTAGAAATATTGGGGGGTGGGGGAATCTGTAAAAATAATATTCCTAGGATAGGTTTAGTAATTTGGATTTAATCCAGGAGCACAATATTGTGAGTATTATTTTGACACCACTTCATTGTATGTTGCTCCAGCAGGAAAAGAAATGAGATGGGTTTATCAAGACAAGTATAATCTCCATTTCTACCTGGAGAGCAAACCTGACATCCCCTGCTCTGTGCTTTCACCTTGCAGTCTTGGCTGTCCTACCAACTAGAAGAACTATTGCCCTGGCAGGGTAATGAATACCTGAAAATAATATCAGAAAGGTTCGCTCAGTACTATTTCACAGGAACAAATCCATCTTCCATTTTATTTGGCAATGCGGTCAACTTCATATTTCTCTTCTGGCAAGACAAACATGAAGGTCGGAGCCATATAAAAGCCACTTGCCAGTCAGTCCTGAAAATCAGTGCATGAGTACAGAGAAGGGGCACTCTGCGTGCCTCTGGAGCAGAACATACCCTTCAAAGCATGGGAACTGGCTGTTGGCCAATTATTAAAATGAGTCACTTGACTTAAACACTGCTTCAGCCTGCAGTCCCTTTTTGCTCTGAGACCATAGTTTGCTATGAGACCACTGTGTGCTGCACCCCGTGGCCAAAGACTTGTGTCTTTGTCCTCTGATTGGATACTCACTCCCAAAACCACTGCAGAATAGGAAGGCATCTGATGGGATGGTAAAGAGCAGTCTCCTGCCAATGGTCTCCACTACTGTAGGGGTTTTTTACATTTTTCCACTATAAACCAAAGGAGTCCTCCCCATAAAAGTACCAGCTGTACTTTATCTCACATTTAAAATTATCTGCTTCCATGACACTATTTTCCGATGTATCTTTTTCTCTTTGCTGGCATGTGAGTATATTTCCTCATGAGCTTTCACATTTTCCATCCTGGTTTTATTACCCAGTTGCTGGCTCTGTTACCCAGTTATGGAATCATACACAAAGAAGCATGGTTAGTGGAGGAAAGCAAGTTTGTCACAACCACATTGGTAGTACTGATCTGGTCACCTTTTCAGAGCAACTATAAAACCTTTCACATTACAGAGGTCCAACACAAAGCTATAGATTACTGGGATATGATACACTGCTCACAGTGTAAGCCACAGATTGTCTGGGAAAACAAATCAAAACATGGAACAGCCTGAAGCTCAGCAGCGGAGCAGGACCTAAGCATGTATGAGCAAGTAATACAAAATGGAATTTATCCCAGAATACCTTCTGCCCTAATACTTGTGCCTTTGAGCTCCTTGCCTCCCTCCCAAACTCCAATAATCCTGTTTTGGCTCACTTCAACAGCCTGCTCCTGTATTCCAGCAGTTCCCTGGCCCTGCTTCTCATTTCACCTGGATTATCCAACATCACAGTTTATCTGAGGATTTACTGTCAAGTCCTGGTCCTAGGAAATGTGGAAATACCACAATGAGTTCTGAAAATTGATAAACCACATATATAAAGGTCTTCAACAGCAGGCTGCCTGAACAGCACCTGACTTTCATACAAAAGGCATAATTCTCCTACAGAGATTAACTGGGCATCACTGCACAAACACAAGGGTCACTGGCCCTGCTGCCTTAAGGGGCTGTTGGAAATCCCATGGTGCACAAGCTGCAGTTGCAGAGATCGAGCCTCTCCCTGCTGTTCCCACACAGGGACAGCCATGGGCTGTCCTTGGGTACACACAGGCTGTATTTTAGGTATCCTAAACCTAGAAGCGGGGTTAAATGGTAGCAGGGACATGTAAAAATATTTTCTGAAAATTGGCTATTTTTCTGCATCTCAAAATGTCTAAAGCAAGCACCCAAAACTCTTCTTCTGCTGTCCATATAAAGCTCTCTTACGCTCACAGTCCCTGCTGAAATACTACAGAACTGTTTGCTTCAGGTTAACAAGATACAGATGCTCAATGCAGCCTGAAGTTAACACTTATCTGTAAACCCATTGCTGAAGTTGAAACGCCCTGAGTGACAGGAGATGCACCAAAGCAAAAAGTCAGTTTTGCAGATCAACTTCTGCTCCATCTGAGGGGAAAAGAGGGTTTTGCTGTCCAGATTGCCCCTTCCTGCCAGCCACGTTGCAGGCGGCCAAGTTGCTCCCAAATAGCCAGTGCCCAACACAGCATTTTGAGGCAAACAAATCACATACAACAGCTTCGAGGTCAGCAGACCCATAAGCATGATGGACATGAGTGACATGGGGGCTCACTGCATGACCAGTTCTCTACTGTCCCAACCTCTTCCCAGGAGAGAGCAGATCCTAGCATCTGTTCAGATGCAGCCAGAATAACTGACAGTTGTAGAACAGCAGGTATAAAACCCTGTGTTGATAAAACTTGCCAAGATACACAGTGACATAATGACTGGTATTTTTGTGGTGACACCTTACTATTTGTGGCTTGTAATAAAAAGCACCTTAAAGTTTATGATCTTCCTTTCAAGTTTTATGAAAAACTCAACAGACTCATGCTTAAAGTGAGATAAACCAGAATTGAGACTAAACCATAGAGATACAAAATAAGGTTCAGTAAACAGTTTAACAGGCCATGACTGTAAAGCAAGCCTCTGATGACCACTTACCATAACTTAATACTCTCTGCTTAACCTTCCAAAGCTTATGCTCACTGCAGAACAGAAACAAAATGTGCTGTTTGCCTTGAGCAAAAAGATAAAGTCATAAAAGCTTTATTCAGCATGCAACAAGACTCTTTATTAGCTTTGATAGCCTCCTTTTCTTGTTTGTTTTTACCTGCCATTTGCTGTGCATTTGCTTGTATTGCACCAACCTCCAGTCTGCAGACATGAAGTGCATGCTTGGTTCTGCAAACTGAGTGGCAGTTTATAGAAAACAATTCCAAACCAGTTTTTTCTGTTTATAATACAAAGATGCCAATCATATTGATCATAAACTGATATAATTTAAACAGGTAATAGTAGTACGGTCTTGGGGGATCCTGATCCTACAGCCCACACTCTGACAAGCATTTCCTACATCAGAAACTCTGAAGGAACACTCCATCAAAGATGGTGTTTACCCCACCAAAGAGCATGAAGAACCATCCTTCTGTAGGGGACTATGACCCATGGCACTGCTCCATGCAAGCAACAAAACAGCACATGAGAAATCCCAGACTATTAAATTGTTGTTTCTTTCCAGCATTCTAAAAAGCACTGATGCATCTGATGTGCCTGTACAACAGCCCAGTGTGTACTTACCGATTTTGACAGCTGAAAATGTTTGACAGGGGAGCACAAGTGAAAAGCAGAGAAACTCTCTGTGATATTGCAGCAACAGGAAAAGAAAAAGATCTGTTGTTCTATTCATTAATCCACAAATTTTAATTAAGGATTTTACTGGTGTATCTGTGGAGTCTGTTCAAAGAGAGGAATAAACAAAAGAAAGGAAAAAGCATTCAATCAATTATCTGTCATCATTACTCCATCAGGATTCAGAGGGGGATAAAGGATGGCTTCCTGCAGTTAAACAGACAATGCAGTTGGGCTGCCAGCTGGTCTCAAATGTTGACTGTGCTGCATATAGTGATCCAGAGGGTAACGGACAGGAGGTATTGCCAGCCCACAGCACCCTTAGGATGTAAGATTAGAGAACATGGAAATATACAATTTAAGGACGCCAGGAAGGTCATATACAAAAGGATAAAACTCTAGAACAATTTAACCTTTTCCTGGCAAATATCCTTTGAGATCTCAGCACACTCGTGAAGCCAGAGAACAGCAGCATGCTCTGGGCTACCAACCATTACCTGGTTTACTGACATCATTCTCTATGGAAAAACTGTGGGTGCTCAGTGCTGCGCTAGCCCTGCATTCACAGAGGAGCAACACCAAGGCAGAGCAGGAGGCAGCCAGCGACATGAACTCTCAGCCTTCTCCCGTGCCTTTCCATGACCAGCCATTCAGGCATCACTTTGGTATCACAACTACAAGCTCCATTATGCCATCTCATCAGTATATCACCACAGTTGCATGAAAGCTGCCTTCTCCTCTGGACCTGTGAGAAAAACTTGCTTCCAGGAGGAGGTAAAAAGCCTTCACAGTATTAAATGAAGTAGAAAAGAGCAGCTCCTGATCACTTCAGTTACCTTTATTTTGTTATGTACCTTGTATTATTTTGGCTGATGGTTAAAGAAAGGAATTGCTTACAGTGCCAGGTGAAGGACTGGATTACTGGATTTTAGACTTACTTCTAAGTCATGACCTTCTAAGTGTATTGCCGTCAAAACCATATTTAAGCCATGCCTTCAGCTGCTCTAATTGAACACAGCAATCATTTACAATGTTTACAGCCCAGAGGTTCATAACTTTCATTTGGCTAAGGACAGCCAGATTCAAATTTGTACCTGAGCTCAGGAGTCTGTGGAATAGTATAAAAATTAGAGACCAGCCATGAGCATGTGATTCCATAGCATTCTTTCTATCACTTATGATTACATTGGGAAAAAGTTGAAGGAGGTGATTTTTCCCTTGGTGTGATACAGATGGTAGCTGGACATTCACTCTTTACTGAATAAAAACCATTTTAATTGCATCTTCTTCTGGACCTTTATTAAGGGGTGGCTGTGTTTTGGTACCAGTGCAGAACAACTTCCCATTTTCAGAGTTTCAGATGCTTTAAAAGCAAACAGAAGTTAGCAACAAAGCAGAAACTCTTATGCCAGCACTGCCTTCTGATACTAACTGTCCTTTTACCACTTATTCAGGAACAAAACTCTAATAAGGAAGATTTATATCAAATGACAAATAACAGCTGTGGGGAAAAGAAAAAAGTGTTGCACTTCATTAGAACTCTGTAAGACTCTGACAGCCAGAAACACACTGCCAAAGTGGCAAATGCAGCCAAAAAGACAAGACAGAAATCTCAGCGGCTGTTAAACCAAATGGGAGCTTGTTAAAATTAAGGGCCATTTTCCCTCTTTCATATTTAGCCTCAAAACACTATGTAAAGAAATTCAACCTCTTATAAAGACAGGCTGAGTCATAAGCACAGAAGTGACACAAGACCCTTGAGAAGATTTCAGATTGAAAGGTTAACTGTTAATACTCAAGCAGTTCCTAAAATCCTACAAATATGTTAATCTGGTATTAGCTGGAACCCTCCAATATTGAAGGGTTCTTACCAAATCTTACCAGACTGAATTTTACCATTATTCACTTGATGTTACAATATTCCTTAAAAATATGCAAGCATTCAACACAGAGGATGCTGATGGCTCTGTAGCAACAATACCAATGCCATCCTGGGCCAGGCCACACATTTTCTTCTTCCCAGATAGGTCAAGGCCATACCTGTCCCAAAGCATCAGCACTCCCAAATTCTCTATACCAACAAGCAGTGGTTTCACCCAGGAAGGCTGCTGGGATTGCCAGGATGGGATAGGAGAGCACAAGGCTTACACAAGTCACACCTGAAGTTGATTTTGTAGAGGTACCACAACAGCTACCAAGAAATGCTCAGGACTGAAAAGTATCCTGCAAGCCAAGTTATACATTTTGCCTGAAGGATGCTGATTTCCAGAGGGACAGGATGATTATGCTCCTAACAAGCCCAAAATAAACACTGAAAAAATAACCAAATGAAGTACATAACCAGCCAGCCCACCCCAGATTATCCCACAGCATGAAGGAGCAGTGCTGGCAAGTTTTGTTCTGTATTTCTTTAGAGGGCAGGAGGTGATCACATTGCATAATTCTGCATTTAATTAGGCAGACCTAGTCTCATACTAGAGCACTGACTATAAAGACAAACAAGAGACCCATTCTTTTTATGAGCCAGGACTTTTACCAGTTAATTGCCATGTAGCATGAGCAAACCACTGCCTCTGTATATTTTGGTTTCCTACTCTGACAGCAGAAATTTGGCATTCCTTGCCTCCACTGATGTTTAAAAGTACAAGGGTGCTGTGCAGTGGAAGGCAGAATAGAAATAGAAATTAAAACAATTCTGATGTGCTCATGTTTTGGCTCTCGGGCACTTCTCCCAAACTGAACACTTCCTTTTGAACAACCCTGTGCAGAGCATGCTCAGGAGCCTGTGATATGCAAAAACAACCAAAAGAAGAAGGATAAAATTGGCCCAAGCATGGCCCTATTTACCTGTACTGGCATTACCCCCAGTCTCCTAAGCCATAAGGGGTTTAGATATGAAATGCTGAACCATATGAAACGCATATGAAATGCGCATGCAACTGTAAAATTCAGTAGGCAACACTCTTCATGCAACTCGATGGAGTCAATACCCCACCATGGTACCAGAAGCACATTTTGCTGCTAAAGGTGTATGGAGCTGCTGGCCCTGGAAAAGGACAGAACTGGGTTAACATCACTGGGGATTCATGGCAATGAAGGTCTAAGTACGAAGAGCCCTTGACTAATTCCTAAATTGGATTGCTGCATCCAGCAGTTAGCCTTCAGCTTCCACTTGACTTGGAACTCTTCCATGCTTTAAGCTGGGTGCAATTGAATGTGATCATGGGCCATTCCCAAACTTTCAACACTTCCATGCTTGCAGCCTGGGTCAATTTGCAAAGCGCCTGAAGATATCTTCCAGAGAAAACTCCCCAGCTGATTTCTAGGGAATAATTGGAAAGGTCCACTGTAAATCACACTGCATGAGAACAAACATGCTATTGTCCTCCTGGCACAGGTAGAAGCTCCCTATGGCCTCATAGGTCAGCATCTAAGAAAGCAGTGATGTGGCTTATGGGTAAACTGTGAGTGTTGCTTGTTTGATTCATGCCTATTTTGGAACAGAAGTGGTCACACAGAGCCTGCAGACAATTCTCTCTTTGTAACTGGAGCTGAAAGCTAATTCCTTGTTCCCAGAGACCACTGCCTCGGGAACTGAGGTCAAGCCTTGAATTTCCCTTTAGGCTCCTGCTGCTTGCACATCTCCCAGTGGGTCTCACTTAACAAAAAGCTCACACACAACCTCTTGGCTTCCCAAAACTGAACACTTGCTCACGTGAGCAAAAGAGCTTTGCTGTCTATGTACAACAGTGTGGCTTTGTAACCCTAGCCATGACAATAGCAGTACATAGCAGCAAACAAGACTGAAGCCACTAAAACTACCAGAAACTGTACAAGACATTGCTATATATAACTGCAATATGTACTCAGGAAAGGAACAAGCAAAGAACATTGAAGTACTAAGAGCAAAAGCAATAAAATTTTCATCAAAAGATCAAAATGCCCCCTGTGCTCCTGATACACATGCACACCACAACACACTGCTGGACTCTGTTCCCTCCACTTGGCATGGGAACATTTAAGCCTGTGTGGCAGAGGCTCCAAAGGGATGTTGCTCCATGGAAGCAATACCTACTGAAGCATCTGCAAAGAAGGAGCAGCTACAGCTGCACTGCCTACCTTGGAGCATTCTTTGAGAGGAGCACACCTATTCTCTTTACTTCACTTTATTATTTGTGCTTTTTAAATCAGAAATTTCTGCACAATCCTCGTATGATCTGGCAATTATGGAAGACAGGGCACTGCGCATCGCTGTTATGGTAAACGCTACAAGTTTCTCAGACTGCCTGAAAGAACAGGCATGGGCTAAAGCACGTGCAGAGGCTGTTTTGGGATAATGGTAGCATTTACAGCAATGTCAGCTTCCAGCAAGTCAATTCCAGTAATCACATAAAGTAGGTCTGGTCTGTCACCATCCTCCTCAGGAGACAGGGAAATATCAATAACAAAGGTGCATGGTTGGAGACTCCAGATACGAACAAGCTGTTAGATATGGAGCTGCTGCTATATCTTTACTAGTAAACAAAAAATTACAGATATTCCCAACACATGAAGGTGGTGTCCACAGTAAAAGAACCTATCAATGCCAGCTGGACAAGAATACACTCTTCCCTCATAGGTACAAATCTCAGAGTATCAGTGCTGCTCATCTCTCTTGTTTTCACCCTGGTTTCCTAGAGAAACGAAGTGTGTCTGATCACACTGCCTGCCTTTTCCCAGTAATTTTTGTTCCTGAAGGCCAACTTTTTACACATTTTATAGGAAACTGGATGATCCATTAAAATAAATAAATAAATGAGTTTCTACACAATGGAAACTGGTCCCCAGCAGAGCAGGGGCATTGTGAGTGATTGCACTCATTAGAAAACATACAGGGTGTCCTCCACTTTTTCATGAAACCGGGTAATTCAGCTGTTACAAAATGCCAGACCAGGGTGAGTTTCAGCCTAGTTCAGACTAGTTCATACTCCCATGACACAGCAGCAGCTGACGAGAAACTGGCTTCATTTTGATGCTCAGTGTTTAATGCATCTTCTGTATGAATGACACTAAAGACCAAGAAAATCGGATGTAACATCACAATACCATTGAGAGGTTGTTGCTCATGTCATACATGTTAATTGATAGAACTTGCAAAATCCAAGATTAGGAAATTAGCAAAGAATCCACAAAAGACAGGCATATTATAAATACGCCAAAGGCAGAAAAAGTGTCCGTCAGAGGTTGACTTCAACTGACACCGTAACTGTTGCTCACAAGGCTCCAATCCTCTAATCAGTAGGAAACTAAAATGAGGAAAAGCAAAGACTGGTGAGACAACTACAGGAAGGCCGACTACAAAGACTAGGAATAGGGCTTCTGAAAGAAAGGTCAGAGCTGACACTGAATAATAATGGACACGTATACTTGTGCAATTAAGGGGCAACTTTGTTGCAGGCATGTTCTGCAGTAGCCTACAACAACATTGCATATTCCCAGAAACAACGTCACATGAGTTTTCAAAGAACTGGCACATTCACAGAAGAAGAGAAAGTTGCCATGAAAAAGATAAAACAAAATTAGATCTGCTTAAAAAACATTCAGAGAGCAGCAAACCTAGTTTTAAGCAGAGCAACGACTATGTAATGCAAGATTATGAATTACCTGAATTACCACCCAAGAAAGAAAAAAAGGCAAGTCAAAGAGGCTGAAATGGTGTTGGCCAAAGTAGATAAATCAATTCACTAATGGATTTGATGCTGACTTAATCTTCTTACTTGGCAATGTCCCAAAAAGCCTGTTCCTTTTGCCTTGCCTTACCTAAATGAAATTAACCTATTCCAGAAAATGAAGAACAATTTATCAGTGCACTGAAGGCAGACTGCTTGTTGGATCTGGATCTGTGTTATTCCATCCAAAAAACAAGAGAAACTTTGTAATTTAAAAAAACTGGAAATGGGAGGGTTGGCAATGAGTTGAACTGCTCTTTTCTCACATGCTTTCTGATTGCTTAGCACGCTCCAGTACACAGGTTGCACAAACAACTTTCTGTTTGGACAAGAGCAAACAGGCTCTTGTTCTTCAGCAGTTCAGAAAACAGAACTTCCAGTGCATCAACCAAGGAGGAATTTATGAATGAAGAAAATGGGAGCAGAATATTTCACTGAGATCTCAAGCTCTTTTATACTTTCTTGATGAAACTGAAGTGTTTCTGCTTCCAAGAAAGTTTTAAATGGAAACCTTTTCTGAAGATGTCAAAACCACTGTTTTATTCTTCCTTATAACACAAAAGAATTGGGTTTTGCAAAACTAACTTAGGAAATTAATGACTTCACTTTTCATCAGCAAGGATTTCTACTGTAACACATGACCATCTTGTGCTCATTTGAGGACATGCAGTCCAACCACTGCCTGATCCCTGGAAGAAATCATAAACACAAGCATCTCAACACTTCAGAAGTCTCACAAGTTTGAGAGCCAATAGAGGACAACCTAAAAGTAAGAACAGGAAGCTGTATTTTCTTCCAGTATTATAAGGTTGTATTCTGAAATGAAAGCTGGGAAAGAATATTTAGCAAAAGGACTGGCTGGAGCCAGAATGCCCTATCAGGAGGAACTGCAGTTTGGTGCATCTTTCCTCTCAACCTTTAAGCAGCTTTCCTCTCAAACTCCTCCTGCAGGAAGTAATAAAAATAAGCAGTTATCTGTAAAACTCTAAATGTCAATTTTTAACTTTTTCATTCTTGGGACACAAAGTAGGGCAAGAGGAAACACATTCAAGAATAACAAGAAGATGACATAAGGGTTTTAAGTGAGAAAAAGCCTGAGACAAACACTACTGCTAGGATGAACTAAGCACCTACAGCAACACAACTGTGTGGATTTCCTACTCTCTTGCAGTACTCACAGATGTGACTGCAAAGACTGGCATCACAGATGAAAGCAGTGGGAACTGATGAGTTAAGTGTCCTTTCCTACTGCATTGCCTTTCTGCTGTAAAGCCAGCAAGATAATACCCTCTCTAACATGAGGTTGAATTTAACAAATAAACACAGGAGCAAGAGTAGGACATTCAGGACGATGCTTAGAACTGCTGCTAGTTCATCTCAAATTCAGAAGCCACCCTCAAATTCATGCTGTGATGGATGTGACAGCAGGCGTATGGTGCTCCCACCCTACTGGGATAGCTCTAGACTGCAGAGATGGAAGAAGGAAAACAATACCAGCTCCCACTTCTCTCCCTGTTGTCTGCATATAATGTTGGGCTGAAGGAATAGAGAAACAATGACACAGTGAGGAAGGGAACAAAGACCGAGGGGAATGCTGGGGAAGCCACAGAGATGAGGCACTGCACACTCCCTCTAGGGACCCAATAATGCAACTTGCTTTCAACTTTTGACACTTTCAAGGAAAAGGGTAAGACCCATGGCAGCAGCAGAAGGCTCAACCCTGCCTCTGTGGACACTGGGGCAAGGCAGAATGATACATCTGCATTTCACATTAGCCATTTAAGCCAGGCTTCACAATGGCTTTTTCCCCCTCAGATTGTTGTGCCATAGGAAGCCAAAGTCTGTTCTCACTGAATCGCTGTAACTTCTGCAGGGAGAAGTAGCATACACTCCTTCACTTCTCCATAGGCAATATGCTTCATAGTTTAAAATGCTCAGTTCACAACATGCGACCCTGAGCCAGGGCAACATGTCAGATACTGCCTGGAACAAGCCCTCTGAAAACAAACCTTAAAGTGTCAGGCTGAGAGCCTTTGGCACATGATGAGAAAGATGGTTTGTGCCTTACGTCATCATAGTGCATCCTACAGCATGTTCGTTGGTGATGTGTTCATATCACACACCCATTAGCTTCAAGCTTTTTTCTTCTCTAAGTACTTACCCTCCCTCACTTACACATTCTCCTGCAATAAGCAAATGGTTTAAAAAGATGATATTGGGATTTAGTGGGATTAGTATCCATGTACAGGAAGGCAAAGCTGATTCTTCTCTGCATTATGTAAAAAAGTGAAAACATGTTGGAATGTAAGAGTTCTACTGATGCTATTTAAAATCCAGGAAAAAGAAACTCTACTTAAGGGTGATCTCTCGATCATTTACACATTTCTTTCCACAGGTATGGTCTTGCGCGCACATGAGCATTTGCAGCTGCTGCAACAGTCACACATTGAGAGGACATAAATTCAAAAGCTCAAAAAATAACAATAACTATGATTAACTATCCAGGAACTCTTCCAATCCCTAACACAGAGCAAATCTAGAGTCTAGAATTTACCAGTACTCTGGAGATTATTCTGGCAACTTGAATGATATAATGTGAGTTACCCACACGATAACCAAGACAAAACTAGACATTGAAGTCCAGGTTAGAAGCCACAAAATTCTTCAACTTTGTAGCTAGTGGGGTATGCAGTCTTTTAGAGAATTATACAGAGTTCAACTCTGGCACACTGTGTCATGTGAATGATTACTTATTTGCACTCATTTCCCAAAGATACACAGTCACAGATGCCTTAATAGAGGACACCACACAACCTTATATGGAAAAAACCCAACAAACACACTTTATCTTCACAAGAGATTGTTGAGGTACTGCAAGGATGTGGAAACTTGGAAATAGCATCCATGCTGAGGGCATAAATGATCCTTCTCTCAAGAAGAATAGAATTGGATGATGGATTCTCACTAGGAAAAGCAGAAAAACATTTTCAAACATGAGTCCTATTATGGGACCCATAAATCTACATCCAGGGAACCCTTCATATCCTTACCACGCCTCTCTTCTCATTTATATCCCTCTTTCTCACTTCTTTCTTCTGTTTTCCAGCAAAGGAAAACAAAAATCAAGTGTGGTGACAAACCTGATTGCTGTATGCGAACACACCCGCTTGGTACTTCCCTTCTCAGAACTGACAAGTCTCAAGGGTAAATGCTCTATTTCACCTTTTTTTTTTCCCTACTTGTGACATTCCCAACAGGGCTGATCCTGGGGTACTAAAAGCAAGCATGAGAGCTCTGAATGCTGCTGGAGCATCACTTTAAAAATGGTTTTGAAGGATGTATTTAACAGGAGGTTGTAGGTAACATAGTAAGTTATTTCTAGTGCTTTTCTATTCTTCAAACTCTGCCTCATCTCATTCCAAGGCATGACCTGTCTTGTTTTCAAGTTTTAGGGAGATTAAGTGCATTAAGCACCACAAAACAACCAAAAAACAAACAAACAAAAAAAAACAACACAACAAACCAAACCAAAAAACCACAAAACAAACCAACCAACAAAAAAAAAACAAAAACAAAAACAAAACACCAAAAAAACAGCAACAACAAAAAGCAACAAAGCAAAACCACAAACCTGCAGAAAAGTGCTTATTCCTAAAGTAACGTTAAATTCTCCATCCTGATTTGGAACATACTTGTATACATCTACAATGGATGAATTCAGATAGTTATTTTCAATATAATAAATAACAGACTTCCCCAGGAATGACACAGAGCACTAAAGCAAAGGGTCACAATATATGGTGTCTTGGACAAACCGTAGAAAGCTTACATTTTGACTGGTTTTCTTTTGGTTCAGCACCCTGTGTTTTCAGCTGTCTATATAAATAATGGCTTGGACTTTCTGAGTGCCACTGGAAGCAAGAAGTGTTCATAAAATCAGGTAAATAAGATCACTATTTACCACACTGAATTACACCAGACATGTCTGTTGAGGTAATGCTCTCTCATACCTCATGGAAACCAAGGGGTTGATGCACACACATGAGAACGGCCACATTAAAAGCAGACCTGAGATTCATCTGGTTTTGTGCCCCATTGCCAACAGCTACCAGAAGGACCTGCCTCACAGAAAAGTTCAAGAAAACATGTATTGGGCAACAGGGAGATAATGTGCCTTAAGGAAGCACTCCTTCCTGACACACAGCCAAGCACACCCGAGTCCTAAATAGCACTAACAAAACACAGCAGCTTTTCTAATAGGAGAGTTCCTTTTCAAACACCACTACAGTGAATCTGTAAGAAAAATCTCCCAAGACAGTTGATGTATAAAGCTTTCACTTAACAAGTTATCTAGCTGGAGGAGAAAATATGCCAGAAAGCTATGGCTGAAGAGAGGCAAGGAGGGAAGATGCTGTGCCTGGCACAAGCTGATGCTTTAGGAGCCCACGCTTGAATGGTGGCCAGGAAATATTTAGGATGTGTTCACAGCAAATACTTGCAAAGCTGACGGATCTCTACAAGTCTCCTCCAAGATAATCCTGCATCATTTAAGCCTAAGTTAGCTCAGTGATCTCTGAGAAAGCCATAACCATGCTGCCTGGGTGAGAGCTGCACCAGGCACAAGGCTCCCACGAGGGAAAAATAGCACAAATAACTGGTGGATGAAGCCACACATACTTGAAGACAACCCAGTTACCCAGACATGAGGTACTTGTCTAAAGCAAAACCTCCACAATTTATAGAATGATTTATTGTACAAGACGTAAGACAAAAAAGATCACCTCTGTGTTTCCTGCCAAATCCCAGCTGGATGCTCCTCCCATGGGTGAGCTTTGCATCCCAAAGGCACGGCTGCTTACAGGCTGAAGAAGTTGTGACCCCATGGGCAGAACTGGAAAATGAACACTCAGATGCCCAGGTCCTCTTCCCAACTGTGTGGGGCAGTTAGGAACACGTGTTTTCAAAGTTGTTCTCTATCAAATAAAGACAATATTGCAGCACCAAAATCCATAATCTTCATGGGAAACTTTGTTTGATATTTGGACAGTTTTCAGCAGCAAATGACTAAATGAATTAGCTTGATAGGTAAATGTGCTTCCACTTACTTCATCTCACCTGTAGGCAGATATTCAACTTATATGCCATTTACATGTTTTCCTGTTTCAGCAGTAGCAAAGTGTTTTGAGAAGCTGGAATTAACCTTCTTTAGTCTTCAGGGAATTTTGATTTTTTGTTCCAATTCCAAACACCAAGACCCAAATCTGGACATGATAATTCCTTATACAACAGAAATTAAGAGTCAAAGCATTCTCTTCCTAAAAAAAAAAAAAAAAAAAAAAAAGAGCCCAGCTTGTAAACTTCCTTTAACTTTCCCATTCAAGCAGAGGAGAAAAATATGTACAACTTCACATTTCCAATATGACTACTATGGAGAAATTAGAGGGTTGTCTCTAGACAAGTAGAAATCCTGCATTGCTAAGGTTTCCTTGGCTGCAAGAGAAAAGAAACATTGCCTCCTGGTGATTAAGAATTTAATTATTATTATTAATTCTGAAACACTTTCAATTACATGGTACATTTTTTTCAAATGGGCACTATCGTTACTGCAAGTTGATTTGAACCAATGATTTATTTATGGCTTAATAACCCTGCTTGTTTCATATGCTCAGCACATTTTGCTTCAGGATGTTGTATTACTGGGTGGTTACTATTAACAGTCCATTTAAATTTAGACAGAAACTTTTGGAAAAGTTCTATTCAGAACAGATATATGAATTAAACACTAACTACATTGTTCAGTAGCTACTAGTTTCTTCCAAACTAATGTTTTTATGTGTCCATTAGGATCTAAAGAAATTTCACAAGTAATCTCTAGCTGAAGTTCACATTTGAACAAAGCTTTCTACTCAGACCGAATCTAATATGCAGTCATTTGAAAACCAAGAGGAAGCCTGCCAGGCAGCACTGCCAAACTGTGAAATTTCTGCAGATAAATCAGAATCAGGCTTCCCCCACAGTGGTGTTAATAAAACACCTTCAGCCTTGCTGATAAATCTGCAGGATCTTCCTTCACTTTCTGAAGTAAAATAGCCTGGTTTTATCGGCTTTGTTTGCAAAGCAGGTCTTAAACAAAACTAGCCATGGAAGGAGAGAAAAAAGCCTTTACAATTTGGCCAGTTATGCTTCTGACAAGAAATCACACTTTTTTTAACAACTGTGTAATTACAATGCATTTTTCTTACTAAAACTGTCCCAAAGTTTTGTCTTGAAGGTGTTGGATGCTGAGCAAAACCAGACTGCACCACTGATAATGTACACAGATGTACAGCCAACTCCTCTGAGGCTACTTCACATTTGAATTCTTAAATACATCCCCAGGAAGCTAGTCCAGTTGTTTTGTTCTCTACAGTTGCTACAGTCCTTTAAGGAACACATGCTATTCTCTGTCCTAATATTTCCATGTTGTGGTTTCTTAATTGGGCATCATTTTCAGGATGGCAGTTCTGATTTGGCTCTTCGGAGAACGAAACATTCCCAAGAGGCGCATCATAGCCAAGAATGTGTAAAGTAGACTTGAGAAAGTTGACTTGAGTAATACCTGTTCCCTGTTATACTCCTTTTATCTACCTAGAGCTGGAAATGAAGCCACATGTAAGTAAAGAGGCATTGCTTGATTTACAACCTGCTCTGTTAAAACTTGCACAGATGTGTGGAATCTATGATTTTATATTAATTGTTACCCTCTAGTTATCTTGCTTTGCTAATTAAATGACAAATAAGATTGTAGAAGACTGGGCTGCCACAGTCAACAAGTGCTCAGCTTCCCATAGTCTTTCCTGACCCTTGTTCAGGGATGTTTTCTGAATGGTGTGAAAGATTACAGTCTAAATCAAAAGCTCAATTAGATAAAGACATGAGCTAGGATGATGTATTGGTATCCTACAGATGTAATAATTCTTCCTTTCTTTAACCAGCACATTTCAATAAAGCATCTGGATAAGAGTCAGCATGTAAGAACTCTGCTCTTCAGCTCAAAACATCTTGATTGGCTGTGTCTGCCAGTACAGGCCAGCTTTGAAGGCTCATCTCCACTCACTCAGAGCAACACTGCATCCCTTTAGGCTTTAAGGAAACTATTTATACAAATACATGGGCTGCAAGAGTCACTTTTGATAGAAGTTGCAAATTTGGTAAGAATGCAAAGCATGCAGTAGTCACTTGTGTTGGTATAGGAGTGCACAGGCAAAGCAATACCCATGCACAGCCCCTGCCCACAGGCTGAGCAGATGGAACTGGTAAAGGGGCATGGGAAGGATGCAATGCACAGTCCCTCATGTTATACCTTTCCAGCCACCTAAACCTCCCCAGGTACAGTTCTGCAGAACAGGCATCCAGAGCTGGACTGCAAAGTAGACACGCACACCCACACACCCAGATCTTTCCCTTCCACAACTACCTACAAAGGTTGTGTAGTTCTCAGTTAAAACTCCACAAGTTTCACCCCTTAAATGTGATTACTAATAAATACTTAGGAAGACTTGAACATGGTTGTGATTGGGATTTGGTTTTTCCCCCATACAGAAAAAGGGTCAGGTTTGTCTGGTTTTCTAACGCACACTACATTATTGACTTTGAACAGAGGCAAATAAAAATAGTTTTTAATCAAAGTGAGAGAAAATGAAAATCATATGAACAAATAAATATTAATTTATAAAGTTACTAAGCAGTATACTCTTATTTGGTTATAATCATAGGTGAGATTATGCATGGAAGTGTTCAGAGATTAAGGAAAAGGAAGAAGACTGGCAGAAGAGAACAAATATTTTCCATGTTTTCCAGGGTCATAAAACCCTGCTCATTGGCTTTACATGGATTCCCAGGGTGAAACTGTCCTGGCCCACTTCCGAGAAAGCATCACTGGAAAGGGTGGAGTGAGAGGATGACAGGAAAGGTGACCCCAAACGAAAATGTCCTTATCACAAAGCAAACCCAAGCAACCAAGCACCAGACTTCATGTCACCCTTTCATTTTAAAGCCTATCCTAATCCATTCACAGGAACAAAGGGTTACTTTTCTGCACAGTGATTCAGAACTGTCGTGGTTTAGGCCCAGTCGACAAGTCAAACAACGCAATTTGTAATCTTCCACCCCCCCCCCCCGAAGGGATGGGAAGGAGAATTGAAAGAATGTAACTCCCACTGGTTGAGATAAGAACAGCCCAGTAACTAAGGTACAACACAAATCACAACTGCTACCACCAATAATAATGATAAAGGA
>JAVHNF010009560.1:0-12120 GCA_034783455.1 Micropsitta finschii | reverse complement strand
TTAATAGAATGTGAATGACATAGTAGGAAGGGCTGATTAACTTGTAGCTATAACTTATCTATTACTCTCTTCAGTATTGATGTGATATAGGCTATGTGGCAAGAAAAGGCTGCAGAAGTGCACAGTCCTTAGGTTCATCTACCCTATAGTTACTCCTGGCCCTGTAATAGCTTATGCAAATAATTTTCTCAAATATTAGAAATATAACACTACTTAGGTCATGGGTTTATTGCACTCAGAATGACTGAATAAGCAACATTACTAATAGGGTTTTTTTTTTCTTCTAGACATACAGTGTTTAGGTTTGAGTCTTCTGCGCTCTTTGATTACAAGGAAGACTTTGTGTATTGCGACTATGCATGTTCTGTCAACAATTCTGGTTTCTACTCTGCGACGATTTAAAGAGGTCACTGAAATCCAGATGCATGTATGTGTTATTTCTACGTACAAAGATAAAAGTGAAAGGCAAAAGCTTGGGAAATTATTTTAATGTAGTTATATTTTAAATACAATTCCTTATTTTAGTTACTTCCTTTATTGTGATTACTACATTAGTATAAGCCTTTTTTAATTAATCCAGGATGTTTTCCATAGAGATGATTTTCTTGGAGGCATGCGTTCAATCCAGAATATGTAACCGTAGGTTTAGGTGTTAGTATCAAAGACCCCTGAGGTCTGCAATCTAGAACAAATTTCTCAGTTCATCATTCAGTCAAACTATAACAATTTAATGAAGTAACTGTCATTATAGTATTGATTGCCCTTCTTTGAAAAGTAATGTAAAATAACTTAGTCCCAGCCCTGTCACCAGCAATAAGCTTAGTTTAGGAATGCTGTATTTAAGAAGGATATTACTGGAATACTGTGTCAGACTTTGGATGTACTTCTGAATATGGGAGAAGAGCTCTTATTCTGTCTGCAAACACATGTTCAGTCCTCCTCTTGTGCAAGTTCTGTTTCTTCTGCTTCAGAAGCTTTCCCTGTTTGTTGCCAGTTTCATCTTTCCTAGCGGAATGGAGCTTGCCTGTGAGATCAGCTTCCTATGAGAGTTTCTGTATTTCTGTTTCGGATCAATGTGAAAACATTGCAAGTCCAGCCTCCCTTCTTTACTGCTGTTTTTTCTCCAACCCTTACAAGTTCAGCTTAGCAACCAATATAAAGAGAAATCAAAATAGTATGATGGAATAAGGAAGTTACCTAAAGTGATTTAGTCTCAAGAGTCCCTAATTTACCCAGTCCGCCCTTCTAGGGGAGCCCTACTTGCACAATTGTGGGATAATTTTGTATTTCTTTTTAGTTTTTAGATACATCTGTTGCATTTTGCATTTAGACTATGTATTTTTCTCACATTCAAGGGTTACAGAGCAACACACTGTGACAGGGGATGCATCTTTATCCCATATCCTTAGGAGGAGATTGTTTCCTCTGTACATTTTCAGGAAATCACGAGTACATTTGTCACTGTCTGGCAGGATGTTGCCAGATATTATGGTGCATAATTTGGCTTTTCAAAGTGTCAGTTAATATCTGCTTAAGTGAGTCAGCTAAACAAGCATGAAACTACAGCTCTATAGGCTCAGAGACACCTGGTGGTTTTGCCTTCTCTCCTGATATTCTCCAGTTTGTGAATTATTGCATGTTTAACAGCAAAACAAAACAAAATTAAACCACGTATCTTTTGATTGAAATTTGATTTTGTTGCATGGCCTGTTCTAAAATGGTACTTTTTACCACTGTACTTATTTCAGTCTTCTCATTGTGTTTTTAGGGCTTTCATGCAATCTTGTCAATTCTTGGCTTGTCACCTTGTTTTGCAAAGCTTCTGGTACATGAATCATTTGACACAGTCATTTTCTATCAGATGTCTATGTGCTTCACGGACAAGAGAGATCGACAGGTATCTTCTCTCTTTTGACAGCTCCACAGTTGAAGAAGTCTGGTAGTTTTTTTTCTCCTAACTTTTATTGTTTGTCTTCCCATTCAGTTTCAAAGCCTGTGTTGTAAATGTTTTGCTAAAATAGCTGAAAATGATGATTTAAAAAATATGATGCTGGAAAAAGCATGTACCGAGTACAATAGTATTATGGCTGAATGTTTACTTCTACTTGGAGCTGATATTAATAAGAAGACAAAGACAAACTCTTTGATCTATCAGGTAATATATGGGAATATATAGTTTTATTGCTTTAAAATTTGTGCTTTTGTGTTCTTTTCTCTTTTCATGTAAGCATATATTTGGCAGAACACTGCACCCAGTTAGACCCAGTGTGGTCTAACTGTGACTGGATTGGTATTAACCATTGCTACTCACAATGACTACAGACTCAACCTGATGTTCATTGAAACACCTTTCACTTTATTGAAACTCACAGGTTCACTCACACCTAAAATGTGCCCACACGGCCAGTTCAGTTCCAATACAAGTTCACTTTAACATCTATACTTTCTGATTGTTTACCCTGTTCACATGCAAACCTAGATTCAATCAAGTACTGACTTAACATTAGCTTTGGCATATTTTTGAGGAAGAAGACTAGAGCTCAAGCTTTGCAAAGTCCCAGTCATTTTTTTTCTGAACTAATCAGGCATAGGTAGCATCAAGCCCATTAGAGCCCAGTCCATGAGCTGATACTTCAGATTCATCTCTTTCCAAGCTCTGCGAAGCTTGGTGGGCCAGCAGGCAGCACTGTGCAAAGGTAAGTTTCAGTGTGCTTAGTCCCACTCTGTTCTAGTCCTCCAAAGAAAACTTCACCAAAATGGCTTTGTCTGGAATGGTGGATTTGGTTTTCTTTTACTTTGTGTTGCACCTAAAGATTAATATAGTCAGATTTTGTGCTGATTTAACTGTTCTGGTTAGATTTCTGAATATTTATCAACACAGCTATAGTAATATAGCTTCTTGGAATGCCTGCAGTCACACTAGCTGCAGTTCCATGGTCTGTCCAGACAGTTGCCACATCCAGAACATCAACTATTTTAAATCTATTGGTGTCCTAAATAAGGCCAAAGGCAAATATCCCATCTGGATTCAGCCATTCCAAGAGAGAGGCTGTTCCCACCTGCTTATAAGTGCTACTTGCTAAATATGACTGCCTTTAAATTTTTTTGTGAGAAATGGAGTATATGAGCACTTCTTAACTTTGCTTCAGTGTCAAAGTTTTAAAGGGACCAAGAGAACCCCACCAGTCCTGTCTGAAGTGAATTAGGAAGTGTTCATTTCTAGCAGAGCTGGCTGGGTTTGATGAGCTCAGCTGGGTTTAGAACCAGCCATCAATCATGGAGTCTGAGGCAGTCACATCACTGTTAGCAAACCACAGTGGAAATACTAAAGTAACTGAAAAGATTTGTAATACTCATGATCAACACTGCTCTGTATAGCTCTGCAGGGTGAGAGGCTGGAAGGAGTAAAAGCAGTGGACCTGAGCTCCTTAGAACTAGGCAAGGCTTGATGAGTCTCACCACTGTTGCCTGTTCATCTGATAAGCAGCTGATGTGGCAAAATATCCCCAAGTGTCTTTTCTCCACTGAACAGATAAATAAATGGAGTTGCCGTAGACTACATGCAATAACCAGACTGTATAAATTACCATTCATTTTTGCCTGGAAATTGTTTGCACTCATGGCAGAAATTACAGAACTCAGGCATTTGTTATATTTTGGGCAAAGACTTTGGGAAAATGGGAGTTGGTATGCAGATGCATTAGGCAGGCATATGTTCTGTGGGGTAGGGAATTGAAAAAAAGACATCATAAAAATACAATGAATCTAAATTTGAGACAAGTCTCTTAATGCAGGCTGAGCTGTTGTTTCAGTGCTTCACATAAATGTTTTTGATTGCTTTTCTCTGTTAGGTCTGTGAGAAAGGAAATAATCCTAAATTAGTGGAATTGCTGTTAGCCAATGGTGCTCGAGAGCAGGATATTCGGAGTGCTTTAACCATCAGCATAAAGAGAGGAGACAGTCAAATCATCAGCTTGCTCTTAAAGAAACTTAGCCTTGATGTCACCAACAGCAGTATATGCCTTGGAGGATTTGGTATTGGGAGACTAGAGCCTTCGTGGCTCATTCCTTTGTTCCCAGATAAACTTACTCCCTTAAAAAAACAAAGTGAGTATATATAGATTTTGCTATACAAAATGTGTTAATATTTCTTAATGGTCTTATGTAAGTGTTTTAGATCAAGATATTCGGTTGAAGATCTCTTCATAGCATTCAACTGGTTACAGAAAGACTGCCAAACCTTGAAAATAAATCAAGTTATTTCTGCTATTTTTTTCAAGCTATTTTTGTTTCCTGGAAAACATGCTATCTTTTCGGTTTCTTTATACATACAGATGCAGGTTCTGCACTAGCAAGAATGGTGCTTAAATTCCAGATGAAGAATATTTCAGAGGATAGATCAAGAACTTCCTCTGATTTAAACTTCTCTGAAGATGGAGTGGATAAAAACTATGATTGGAATTTCATTTCTGACCCATTAGTGGACAGTCTTTTTCCTTTGAGTGATGATATTGATAGTGAAGGTAATTGTTTCTTTTTCTTTTTATTATCCAAATCTAGTGTACCATGGCTAGACCATAGACATAAATCAGTTGTTATTTGTACTTGAGATAAAGTACTTCCCTTGAAAAAGAAAATTTAGGACCTTAAAGCATTTATTCGGTTATATATTTAAAATCAGTACTTCATGCATTCAGTTTCTTGCAGAGCGCAAGGCTGGAATCCATCCAACCAAAGTTAGATACTGACTATTTTGATGTCTGTTTCTGAGCTATTCTCATATGCTGCCTTTTCAGTCTACAGCAAAAAGCAAGTGCTTCAAGAACACACTTTGTCTCATCATGAAGTCAGGTGTATTGTGATCTAGAAATCCCTATTTGCTAGGTTGTCTGTAAATAAAGCATGCTCAGTAAGTCCGATATAAGAGACTATATTGTTAGCAGGTAAATTAAGTGAAGCAAGATCTGTCCCATGGATGTGTAATTGATCAGAAAGTGTAAATGACAAGTCTGCATTCAGTCCAACATCATTCTTGGTAAGCATGTCAGGAAATCTGACTGCCTTTAATTATAAAACCTACAGCATTTCTGTCATAATATTGGTAACGTAACAGCAACAGTAAGTGGTCTTGATTTCCAATATGACTTTCATTTGTTCAGGTGTCACTGTTGGTTTAGAACTGTTGGGTACTTAAAATAATCACAGATGAAGAATTTGAATTTTGGAATCAGAAAATCCTAAGGAATTGTTTTGGTTCTGTTTTATTCTTTCCTTTACATCATTCAGCACTAGTTTTAATTTCTGTAGGACTGTGGCACAGACATATTGTACTGATAGGTACTATTTGTTGTCCCACACAGAAAGCTGTTAAGTCATATGTAAATTATAGTGAAAAAAATGCAAACTTTGCCAACAGGAGTTTTAAAAGTAGCTTTAGGAAGAGGAACACTAACTGGGTCCAGATAACCCCAAATCAAGAAATTCAAAGTGGCATGTGATATTTCATTCTCAATAAATGTGGGGGTGCAAATTTAGCTATTTAAGTACAATTTTTTTTTTTTCTATTTTAAAATGTTATTTACACTGCAGCAGTACAAAGATGTGTTATGAAACATCTTTGGGCCCCTCATGACAAGAATGACATGGAAGTTCTGGAGTGTGTCCAGAGAAGAGCAATGAAGCTAGTGAAGGGTCTAGAGAACAAGACTTATGAGGGAACTGGAGCTGTCTAGCCTGGAGAAAAGGAGCCTCAGGGAAGACCTTTTCACTCTACAATTACTTCAAAGGAGGTTGTAGTGAGGTGGGGGTTGATCTGTTCTTACAAGTAAAAAGCAATAGGACAAGAGGTAATGGCCTCAAGCTGCACCACGGGCAAGTTAGATTGGATATTAGGAAAAATTTCTTCACTGAAAGGGTTGTCAAGTACTAGAACAGGCTGCCCAGGAAGTGGTTGAGTTGCTCTCCCTGGAGGTATTTAAAGGATGTGTAGACGTGCTGCTTAGGGAAATGTTTTAGTGGTGGACTTAGCAGTGATAGGTTTAGGGTTGGACTTGATGATTTTAAAGGTTTTTTTCAACCTAAACAATTCTATGATTCTAAATACTTTTTCTTGCTCATTTGTCCTCCTGTGTTATTTTTTTTGTGCTAGGAAGTGAAGGTTCACTTTTCACAAAAAAGAAGTCCAATTCCATTGCAGTTGCTGACTTACATTGTAGGGAAATGGCATTTCAAAGAGGTTCTCCTACTATGCCACGACATTCCTACTCTGTGGTAAGTCAGATCCTTATTCCTTCCAGGCTTCTTTAAGTCCATCTGTGTTGCCTACTGCAAAATTGCTGATAATCAAGTGTTAGGAAAGTCCATGTAACCATATGGGCTCTTGACCTGCTGTTGCCATTTAGTATTTCTTTTTATTGCTGGGCAACTACTGTGCTCCAAATCACTGTATAGATGAGAGTTTATTTCATCAAAAAAATTATGATCAGTAAAAAGTACACATTCCTGGGAATTGCTCAGATTTCTGGTCTGGTGTTCAACTGGAGATACAAAAACTGTCAGCCTATTCTCAGAGACTTAACGACAGTGGAACTAATATTCTGAGTGCTACTGTGATGAATGGAGGCTGATTTTATAAGGAGACATAAGAGGACAAATCAGTGGAATCAATGTCAGGCTCCTTTGAAAGAAGCTTGTCTCTTTCCATTGACTATAAAAGGAAACTGCAGACGCTTCCCCAGTGAAGGGTTTTTTTTGTAATACACTGCTCTATCCTATCACCGCTCCCTAGTAAACGTTATTTTAGGTTGCCAAAAAATGCACTACTTCTATTACACTTCAGATCTACTGTTCTTTCATATTGAATGGATCAGTAAGTTTTAGAAAGATGTGACCTATTGTTATTTTTAGTTGAAATGTACAGTTTCTTTCTCCCCCAGAAGTTCTGGTTAAAAGTGACCATATTTGTATGTGTCCATAACTGTTTTTTCTCTTCTGTAATTTTCCAGGGACCTGGCTCAGATTATGAACCATTAATGAAACAAAGAAGAAAATTCTTGCCTTCAGATGAACCTTCCAGTAAGAAAACTGTACAGTTTAACATATATAACAGATTTTGCATCCTTAATTCTTTCACAAGCATAGCTTGCAAAAATTATACTCAGATTATATATTTCTTTACAAAGAAGAAGATACATTTTGTAAATACTACAGTGGAGCACATGTAATGCATACATAGGGATTTTTTTTTCC
Source organism: Micropsitta finschii (assembly GCA_034783455.1). Taxonomy (NCBI): domain Eukaryota; kingdom Metazoa; phylum Chordata; class Aves; order Psittaciformes; family Psittacidae; genus Micropsitta; species Micropsitta finschii. The sequence goes on along the minus strand of JAVHNF010009560.1, from coordinate 4,872 downwards.
ACAGCTTCACAAACAATTTATGTAGAATTAAACATTAATATTTCATGAGTGCCCTTACTAGCTTTCAAAAGTTACTTCTGTTGTGCAGTGCATAACTGTTTATCTCTTCTCCGTTGTCTTAGAAAATTCTGTCTCTTAATATAAGTTTTCATGGATTTGGATCTTACCAATATCCAAACATTTGCTGTCTTCTGCATTTTTAGATTCCAAGTTTGATTGGTCTTAATTTTAATGTGATAAATGAAATAATGCTTTTTTTCCCGTGTTTTTTTTTTTAATAGAAAGCATCTCAAAAATTTCAACACATCTAAGACCATCAGACAGTCTTTCTTCATTGATCTCAGAAAAGGAATATATTAAATCACTAGATCTTTCATCAAATGAACTGGAGAGCATTGATGCCATTAGTCAGAATAGCTGCTTAACTAGTCACCTGGATCATCTTGAGAAACTGGAACTCCACCAAAATGCTCTTACAAACATTCCAGAACAACTGTGTGAAGTAATTCTGCCTAATTCTATGTAATACAAGTTTAGTTACAATAAGTTGTCTCTAACAACTAGCCATAACAGTACTACCCATGAATATGGGAGTATATTTTTGCATGCTTCATACATTCACTCGGTTTTCATTCAAGAGCTTTATATTCAGCTAGAAATAAAAGTATTTTTATGGGACTCTTTTAAGTCATTTATTGCTGAGAAGTGCTCTAGGACATGTTATATTGAGTAACATAATGTAAATGGAACTGAGAAATGCAGACAATTTCTAGCTGCTAAATTTTATGAATATGAGCTAATATTGAAGAATGCTTTATATTTTATTCTGTAATAGAAATATTGTGGTTTACATTGGTATGATTGCTATTTTCTGCTGGTTTTCCTAGTTACAGAAATATAAGTAGATTAAAAAATTGCACAAATTATAACTCAATTTAAAAACTATAAATTCAGATTTTCACTTAACTTTTAAAAACAAATTATCCTTTTCTTTCAGAACTTGAAGTGCTTGACTTACTTGGATTTGCACAGTAACCGATTTACTTCTTTCCCCACCTATTTACTAAAAATGAATTGTATTGCAAATCTTGATATCTCTCGAAATGACATTGGACCTTCCTTTGCTTTGGATCCATGCCTCAGATGTCCAACTCTAAAGCAACTTAATCTTTCATACAATCAGCTGGTGTGCACTCCTGAATTTCTTACAAATATAGCTGAAAATCTGGAACAGCTGTTGCTAGAAGGGTGAGTAGCATTAGCAAATAGAATGTAGCATAACAAACACAATAGCAATGTGTTTGTCATCCAGGTGACATAGATGACTGTTACAGCAGGGAAAGGATTGCTTATTCAGCAGTGAAATTGACATTATCTTTCCAATGTGTAAACTGCTACAACTTTCAGTGTTACATTCCAGAGTACATGAGAATATCTGTATTGGGCCCTAATGGGCATTGCAGTTTCATTGACATACTAAAAACGTTGCAGTTCAGCATTTTTCTGCTTTGTTGTGGGATCAGCAGTATGTCTCCATACTGTTCCAGACACAGTCCTCTCCAGACACAGTTTTGTCTCTGTCTCTGTACCTTCAACTAGGGTTTTGGTATACAGAACACAGTTTTCATTCTATTTTATATTCACCAGAGGGTTTTCTTTATTGTGGCTCATGGAATTGTGTTTGTTGGTTATGGATATGTATGAAATGGCAGAAGCAGAGAAAATACGTAACGTTTCGTTTGCCATTACTTTTTATTGAATTTGTTCGTGAGATAATTCATACCTATACCTTATTCTTGATACTATTATTTATAGCTCTGTAAACTGCAGACACTGTCTCATTCTTCTCCTGTAATTTATTTTAAATAAGATGGTGATGGTTTTTTACATGCAAGTTCACAAAGAATAAAGATAGCAATGTAGGTAACTAAGGGAAGCAGTGTTAAATATGTGAGTCAAGTATATAAAAGCGATATTTTAAATTCAAAATCCTGTTGCATTTCTTCTCTTCATTAGCTTTATTTTGAATTTTATTAGTGATATTACCTTTGCAAAACAGTGCTGCACGGTTCTTCTGTCTCTGTATTTTCAGGATCTTTGTCTCTGGTGGTGTTCTTCTCAGAGTACATTGTTTGTAGCACTGTATAATCATCCTCCATTGTATCCCCTATATAGAATTCCATTCTTTTTTTTTTGTTCTAGATTGATACTCAATCTGTGGCTATAATCCTACAGACACGTATCTTTAGTAAACAGAATTACTTACAAATGCAACCGACCTCTTTGTGTGGGATTGAGCCACAGTACGTAATCAGGAAATGACACCTTGTAGTACATGCTTACATTTGCTTTCCAAATGAATTACAACAATCTTAATATCAGTCATGTAATTGCATGTTGCCACTCTACCAGGCTTTTTACTGACTGATTGGTCTTTGTACAGGCAAAAGTCTTATTTGTAGTTTACCAGTGTAGTGATAGCATTATCAGATCAATACTCTTTATTAGCTAATAGTTTCTGAACAAAACATGGATTATTTTTTTCTTATTATTCTCTCAGAAACAAAATTTCAAGCTTATCTTCACCCATATGCTTGAAAGAACTGAAAGTTTTAAACATTAGTAAGAACAATATTTCATCCCTTGCTGAGGATGTCTTCATGGGCTGTACAAAACTGGAGCAGTTCAATGCCAGGATGAATGCTCTTGGTAAGTGTGAAAGTAGGATCCACCTTCTAGGAGCCATTCCCAGCCACAAAATTCCTCAGCCACCAGCATTCAGAGTCTTGGGAGAAGAGAAAAGGAGAATACCACATATACTTGTCCTGAGTGTGTTGCAGTGGCTCAGCATATTCTGTGCAATGATGTCAAAATTAATTTATCTATGAAAAATACAAATTACATAAATAAGATTTTAATAATAGTGCAGGAGTTCATAATTGCTCTTAGAATTTATTTCTGTCTTCAAGATAGAATCTTCCATTTTTAAATTACTGTACCAGTATTTCAGAAGGTAGCTCTTAGGGTTGCATTAAACACAGTTGAATCATTAGAGTCATTTCACATGCGTAAGACCCACCACTTGCTGGCTGAATTATAAGAATGTATGTGCAGCAAAGTGTAAATAAGATTATTTCACTATGTAATGCCAGTGTGAGATGAAGTATAGTATGATGTAATGTGAAGCCAATACATTAACTCTGTTCTAAACTTCTTTAGTTTTGGGAGTTAGTTCTAAAACAGCTTAGGAAAAAAGTTTCAGATTCAGCCTTCAGTAGCTTGTACAAAGACCTGTGTATACAGAAGGTGCTGGACTGACCTTTTTCGTCTGTCTTTGCTTTTAGAAAATCTGGGGTGTTAAAAATAAGCAGTTCTGAAAAGTAATAAGATTAACCTCTTTTTCTGCTCTAGAAACAATACCTGACTTGTCATCCAGCATAACAAGCTTAAAATTATCTCAAAATCGGTTTACTAAAGTTCCAGAAGCAATTCTTCTTCTACCGCAGTAAGTTATTATTGTATTTACTGAAGTTACTCTAAGTTCTTGATGAAAATCTGATGGCAAGACCTTAGTTAAGCAGGAAATCATGGATGTTTTACTGATTTTCAGAAAAATTTCTCTTAACACATTAAATCAAAAAATTAGTAGCTTTTAGCTGAAGACAAACCAGTCCCATTTTCTTCATTATTTTGAGAAATTCTGTTCCTCAAATTCAGATCGTTGTTATTGAGCATATATTGCTTGAACTGAAGCTGACAATTCTTGCTGAGAAATCCAGGATGAATTTAGTATTTTCTTGAAACCAGCAGTGAAAAGACACTGGCAATTTTTCCTTTTCAAGAAGTTCTGCAGACATTTGCACAAGGTTACTGAGAGTAGTTTTTCACTTCCCAAACATCACAAGACATTTATTCTCAAAGAATGACACTTCCTCTAGATGGAGTTGTGATAAAGATGCATGTGACATTTATTTTGGTCTACCTTCAGTGCATTTCTCTTGTGAAAATCAAGCTTCTGCTCTTTTTTATAGAAGTTACTGACCTTAACAGGTCACTAGAATCAAGTTGTGGAAGGAGAGCTTGGAGGGGTTAATCAGATCAGTTCTCTGATAGATGTGGGTAGGTGTGAGTGCTGATGGTGCCCTGTGAAGGCAGATGCACAAATTTGTGAACTTATATTCGTCAAAGTTACGTAGGGCACATCATTATTAAAATGATGTTACACTGTTTCAGCATGCTAACATATATATTCACAGCAGTCAATTTAATGGATGTGTTAAAAATGGCGCACCTTTCAGGTTCTACATCTCCCAGCCCAGACAAATCAATGAGTTGCATGCTTCATGTTCCACAGTAGTGTAAACAGCATGTTTCTCCAACAAATGACTTACAGAAATGAAATCTTCTTCTTTATGAAGTTCTTAAATATATGTGTAGTTGAACTATATCATTAATGAATGTATATGTATTTACAAACATTCTTAGAAACATTCTGATAAAAGTGTGAGATATCTGTACCATCTGACATTAGTCTCCTAAGTTAGGAACAAGAAAGAGAGCAGCTCAGATTACCTCATGAGGCTCTCCACAGTTTGTAAGTGGAATCTTGGGTTCTAGAAAGTTGGCAATACCAGTAAATTCCCATTGCTTTTTTTTTTCTTAATTTGAAATTTATCAAAAAAGCGCATAAAAATGCATATTGGTGTTATGCTAAATTGCAGTTACCTTTTTAAATATATTTATTCTACCAAATTAGACATTTCACATAACAGGTCCTGCCCTGACCTGTAACTGAAGTCATGAGCTAAGCTCTATTCTCTGTTACCTGTATAAATGTATGTTAACTATGTTTACAGTTGAATTACAGGAGTG
>JAVHNF010009542.1:10618-23580 GCA_034783455.1 Micropsitta finschii | reverse complement strand
TAAACATGTGCAAACCGAAGTTACAAGCCTGCATGACCCTCAGGTAGTCGTGTCAAACCGGATGGCGCAGGTGCATGTTAGCAGATTAACTTAGGTAACGGCTACAGAAACCTACTCTGAAGTCTGGCTGGGGCCACAAATGAGAAACGGGAGTATTAAAAGAATGGAACTGAACTGCAAATATACCCCAGTACCACAGACAAAAACCTAATCTGCTGAAACACAAAGACTTTGAAGGTTATAACTCAAGGTTTAATATTTCAACATGAAAAGAAATCCAAAGCCATTTGACTTATTTGGGCTTCTGAAACAAATGCAAATGTCTCTGTTTAAAAACTGCTTTTAAATGAGAAAAACAAATCAATATATATTAATATCTCACCCAAAATAAAAAACATAACACACTCTTCATCTTCGAGCATGCTGCTCATTCAGAATAAAGACAGGACAAAGGAAGTAGAATTACATTTCATGATGTAATAAAAACATTAAAATCTGTGATCATTAAGTGCACCATCATACAGGAGTAGCGTGCTCAGAGTGGAAATGTTCTATACCTACCAGATTTCATCTTTATTAAAGCAAACAAATCTTTAGGACACTACCTGAAACTGAAATCAGTAATGACTGTGCTCTGTTCAGCTCGCCTTAAGTTTCAGTCAGGCATGTTGCAGCTAGTAGCACCTGTAGTATGCCTCTTCATGATTGTATTCCAGAGATCTTTACGTTTGTGAACAACTTGGTTTTGTTTTTATAAAAGACTGGCTTTTGCAATCCTTGCGATGCTTATCCTAAAGAGATACTGCGAGTAAACTGTTCTGAGCAGCACAAGTTGGGGGCTTTGTTCAGAAATCTGAGCTGGACTTCACGTTGGCAGTAGATACAGTACAACAAGTTGATGTATTATTAAACAGTTCCTCAAAAAAGTCCCAAAGGAAGGTTTCCCTAAAGACTGTTTAAAAAACCAAACCAAACCCAAAGCACTTCACCCAAGATCTGTTCAATCCTTCTACTGAAGTTCAGAGCGCGCCAACTTTAAGAGTGACAGGAGAAAGGAGGGAATGAGGTGGAGAGGAAACGGAACTAAATTATTCCCAATTTGTACCGATGAAAAGCTTCAAGTAAAAGGAAATCCACTTGTTAAAGATCTTGCTACATGCACAGTCCCTCATCAGTTGAAAGCCACAGTAGTTAGCATTGGGTGTAACAGCAGATTTATTTATTATTCATAAAAAAACACTGGCAATGTTCCTTCATTCTTCGTAACTTGCATCCACGGTTTCTGTTTAGAAGCTTCTTAAAAAATGTCTGTGGTTCTGCACATTTCATACCAAACTGGAGAAAAATGGTAAACATGTCTTCTTTCGATGCCATCCCATTCAGCAACCCTCTCCCCAAGAACTCAGTGTCATTTACGAGTCTGAGTCTTCTTTGGCACTGCAGGTCGCTTGGCTTGCCATAAGTGGTTATGAATAGTAAGAGCATCCACACTGACAGACATGGTTTTGGCTGGAATCACGTTAAACTGTTTTCTGTCCGAACTGTACTTATAAAGTTTGTCAATCATTTTCTTGGTGATGCTCTTTGGCCCTGTTCCAGTCAGCTTGTAGATTTCCTCAGTGTCAGGATAGTAGCAATAAAGTGCTCTGAACTGGCAGCCAGCATCACGGAACAAAATGATGTAGTGGTTGGCATCACATTTTTCTAGTTCCTGCATTAAAACCAAACATATACATAGGTTAATACAGGATTTTTCACTGTGAAGGTGTCAAGCTTTAAGCTTTCACATATAGCTGAATAAGTGTTAAACTATGATTTTTCAGTCCTTTTATAAGCTTATGAGTTCAACTCTTAATACAGGATCATGCTTTCCACAAGTCCATACAGTCAAGAGAAATAAAGGACCCTCAATGCAGCTACATTTTAGGAAATGGCATTTGCTGCAATCTGGAGTTATGAAATGAGCATTACAGATACATTTTGTTGAGTGCATTAATAACATTGTATTGTACCTCTAGTATTGAATTCTTATGTGGTTCATTCACTTTTCCAGCAAGACAGCAATGAGAGATTGCATTGTGAATAATGTGTTTGTTTGATTTGCTGCTGGGTTCCTTAAATAATTTTGGACCTAAGGAAGATAAAGAAATAAAAATTATTTGCTTTACATTTATGAGCATTAATTCAAAGTGAAAAACAGAAAATCCTCCACAGTAACTTAGAGATATTGAACAGAACAAAATACACTTCAACTCCTCAAAAATAAAAGTGTCACGTCAAATACATCACAGCTTTTTAAGACCTGCTATTCATCACAAATGCTCAAACTGAGGCAGTCACCTGTGTATTCCGCCACTGAAGCAATAGAAGATGCAGTTGAAGCATTCTCCCAATCTCTTTCTGTGTTCCTGCTGGGGTTTCTGCTCAGTATTGGTAAAGACTCCATTGATTCAACTCTGGGGTGGGGGTGGAACATAAAAAGTTATATGACATGATTTTGGTTTGAAAAATGAACCCTCTTAAATGAATTCACCAGTTGCTGGCTCTGAATGGAACAGGCTATAGTTCCCTCTCCTTCCCCAAACAGCCAGATTCTCCCTGCTCAGTCATCAAAGTGAAAGTCTATCCTTCCATTGGGAGAAAACAAAACAATATAGCAGGTTTGTACAGAACATGGGAGTTCGCAGCCACATAAAACAGAGGATGAATTCATTACTTACTTCTGGGCCTCTATGCCAGCAAACTGAAGCCAACAACCCTGAATCCCAACACTACTGAAAAAATACTAAAGTTAAGCTTAGTTTTCTACCTCTGAGACGGCGTGCCGCCGGAGTGCACACTTTCAGGTTCAGTTGTTGCTGCTGAGGCCAATGAAAGGCTGGAACCGGACTGAGCACTGCTCAGATTGTCAGCTACAAAATAAAAGAGAATGTGTGAAACACATTTTGTTAACGTGGGCAGCAGACTCAGTGAGAGCAAACAAATCACAACTCTTACGTGTGGAAGAGCACTTTGTCCCTGAATCACTGTAAGATTCTTCACGATGGACTGACTTGGGCCTGGGTTTTTTGGGCTTGGATTTGGGCTTGCCAAGCCCTTGCTCCTCCAGAATTTGCTGCTGTTTCTTCCTTAGATATTCTTGCTTGATAAGTTCTCTTCGGGCTTTCTCCTCTTCTTTCCGTATTCGGTCCTCCTCAGCTTTGCGACTAAATAGCAAACACAACGTTATATTCAACATACAACACCTCTCCTTCTCTTAAGGATAAAAAGAAGTATTCCTTTCTAGATGTCATTACCGAGCTTCATCTCTTTTCTGTTCAACTTCAGCCTCCAACTGCTGTTTCCTAATCCGAGCTTCTTCAGCCTTGCGCTGCTGCTTCAAGAGGAACGCTGCACGTTTCTTTGCGAGCTCATCTTCTGCTTTCTGTTCATCCTGTAAAATTCAGAGCATTTTAAAGAATAGAACATCTTAAGCTGGACATCACAACATTGCTGACGATACCAGGAAGATTTTAGGAACATGTAAGCTGTTACTTTGCGAAATCTTTACATTCTGATAATTGCTGACTGTAAATCAGAACCGTATTGAACTGTTTGTGGCTCAAGAATAATTTAAGAGACAATTTTACTGTTCCCTTAAGTCTGTGAGGAGAAAAAGAAGAGTGTCACCTTCCTCTGACTTGCTCTGAAGCATGCTTCATCACCTCAGAAGCTTCAAGAACTGCAAATTACAATGCAACTACCACGTGGGCTAGGATGGACGGCACAAACCACCCCAGCATAATGATAACCTCCGAGTCAGTCAGTATATAATCACACTGTATAAAGCAAGAAGTTAGATTCAAGAGGACTGAGACATCCCAGCTTGACTTTCTTGAAGGAGAAATGAAAAAAGTATCATCATGTCAGCATATTTAAGGTATCTACAATAATCACTGCTAAGCATAAATTAAGATATCAAATGTTCTGTCAAGCAGTTCTGAACTTCAATAGAACGAGAATGCACATTACCTAAAATATATCCAATCCAACAAGAAGAAACAGCACTGTCCCAAAAGCCCATCAGCTTAACAACAAGCCTTTCTCCAAGCCAGTTATGTGTGAAATGAGAAAAATTACTTGAATATATTTTCATTGTGAGCCCTGTACACTACCATTATAAGACAAAACCAAAAGCTGTATGGAAAACAGTCATTTCTTCCAACAGTGCACTGAAGCATCTAAGTTTTCACTTGCATCTACAGCCATACAACTAAATTCTCTGTTGGAGCCCTTGCATATTAGGCTGCTTAAAATCTGAGAAATCTGGGTGCAAATGCCAAAAAAAACCCAGTTCAGCCTCTAGAAGGTTTCCCTAGACCCCTGTGTTCTGTCAGACCTCTTTATTGCAGGTGACACAGGCTCACAGCAGTAAACTCTGCCCTTGCAATCTGTGAATCTTCTGTACTGTATCTCAGAAAAAAACATCGGAAAGAAGAAAGGCAAGGTTCCTTGTTCCTAGTAAAGTTAACACGGCTTTCATACATGAAGTCAAACCCTTTCTTTCTCCACAAGCAGTTCTTTCCCAATACAGTTCTTTAAATCCTAATAGTGCAACCAAAACGTACTGTGCTCCATCAGAAGACTGAAGATTGAAGTGGACTAAACCACTTCTAATGCTGGGCAAATGTGTAACAATCACCAAATATAGAAAGGTAGTACATTTACCTTGAAGAAAAAACCCACGCCAGACTTCTGATCACCTTCACTAATCATATCTGTAGAGTTATCCGGGTTTTCAAGTTCTCCTTCATCTGGAGCTTTTAAGTCAGACAAGTCTACTTCAATGAGATTAGCCTTGTTCCTCAGTGGCTCATCCACTGGGACATTTTCTTTTCCTGAGCCATCAGAAGAATTCAACCCTGTTTCCTTGAAGCTGTTATTCACCTCCTTGCTCATTTCAGAAATAATATTTGCATCTTTGGAGGTGGAGAGAACAAGCGCCCTTTGATTGCTCTCATCATGAAGTCTATAGGTATCAAAGAAACACTTCTCTTGAGAACCACTCCCATGATCAGGGCTACTTTCCAAGCCTATTTCTGTTGGTGTCTTTAACAAGCTATTGGATGGAAATGGTCTTAAATGCGGTAGGGTGTCTAGGCTTTGCGTTGGGGTTTTAACACGTGTTGAATTTTGCTGTCTGTCTTTACTGACTTTCAAATCAGATGGTCTCCCTGACCGAGGGCTCCTTCCTTGGCCAAATCGAGGGGGTTTACGAAGACTGTTCATTCCAGTTGGAGAGAGGGGCTCAACAAAGTGAATTGATGGTTTTACTTTTTGGTCCTGAGAGTTACTTCTGGTTCCTGGTGTTGGCACTGTTGGAGATTTCATAAGTAGTTCCTGTTGCTGAGAAATCTTCAATATAGCCTGCTGAAGTGTACTGATAGTTTCATTCAGTTTCTCGATAGAAAGATCACATTCATTTATATCCACTTCAGTTACATTGTCTTCTAGGAGGGCAACAGAAATAATTTTGCTTTTCTCCAAGTCATGTAGAGCAGCAGAGTCTTTTGCTTTATGTTGCTCAGCAAAAGCAAGGCTTTCTGGCATTTTTACTTTTGTTACTTCTGGAGAATCGTTGAGCATTTCTTCTCTCTCGTCCTCTTTCACAAGAAACTCCTCAGATTTGGAACCCAAAGAAACTTCATCTAAGTCTTCACCATTGTGCCGAGAATACTCCTTTGCAAAATGTTCTGGTTTAAGAGGCTGGGGAGCATCAGGAGATTTCCCTTTTTTAACAACATGCAGGAAAGCTGCCTTGCCTAATTTTAGTCGCTGCCTTGCTGATAAGGCTTCCATCTTCTTCTTCTGAGCTTCTATTGCCCTTCTTTTCTCTTCCACTTGGCCCTATTGGCAAGTCCATCCAAAAGCAGCAGGCACACATGATACCCTCATATCATTCAAGTCAAGCCTCCTGCTCGATTCTGTCCACTGGGAAAAACACAAGCCATGATGCTTATGTCCTTCATGAAGCACTGGGAGACCTGAACCTGAACAGGCTCTATAAAACCTAGCAGAGGCTCCCATTGCCTTGCCATTGCCCACCCAAGCTTACCACGCGACAGGCCCTCCCTGCCACTGCTGCAGCACAAACTGTCTCCATCACATCCTCTCCTTGCACGGCTTTCTTCCTCCTCTGAATAATTCTGCAATCTGCCATTATTAAACCAGAGCTGGCAATACTTCCAAGGCTGGCAACCACACAGAGCAGGGACTTGAAATGCTCTTATTAATTCAGGAACGTCAGCACCACCAATGGTGCTGGAAGCCAGCTTGCCAGCAGAGCTTGGACCTTGCCCTATGTGCTCAAGGGCCATTTACCCTGAGCCAAAGGCTGCACGGGCAGCACTGAGGTTTCCCTCCAAGAGGCATTTTACATATAGACTAGTGATAGTAGATGATGAGTTGCTGGTCCTGGTAAAGGCAGTAACCTTGAGCAAATACCCTTATGTCTCACTTGACTGCACATGTGGAAAGTTAAGTCCAGCACCTACAGCATGACCTGTCTTTTGACTTCCCCTGTCTCCTAATGGAGCTAATGAGCACCCTTGATGTGCGCAGGAGGTGGCCTGCAGGACTTGGATGGAGGCCATCAGCTCACAACGCATCAGTGGGCTGTTGAAGGGTGAAGCCTGGATGCTACCAGAGATAACGAGCTTGACCAAGTGAGCGTAACAGCACAGAGGCCTTCATCCTACTCCATCAATGGCTCTTTGGGTATCCAAGTCCTCCTGCCTCAGTGCGATGAAGAATTCAAAATGCCCACTTCTCCGGTCACGCCAAGGGCTCTGTAGCCCCTTCCAAACGCAGCCAGCAGCAGGACCAACGTCAGTGAGGTGGCCTGGGGTGCAAGCAGAGAGCACAGGGCAGCAGAGTGTCACCAGCAGCCAAGCACAAGCCGGATGCCTCTTCCCAGCGAGCAGCTGCAGCAGGCTGCAGCCCTCATTTCTCTCTATCATCACATTGCTGGGATAACGGAGCTGCGATGAAATTCCATAACTCTGTATGACATTTTTTATAGTGGGCTGCACTCTTCATAATAAGCCACTCTTTAGGACTTGGCCACACAACTCTTATTAATGCTAAAGTGACTAATGGACAGAAACCTCCCTGGGCATAAAGATAGGAATTATCTCCTCCTATAAGTATCTCTTTCCATCCCGGACTGTCAGGCGTTGTCTTTTCTAATTGCTTTACCTTTCCTTCTCACTGTCACATTCTTATTATATTATCTTCCTCTCCCAGCAGAGTTTCCAAAAGGGGCTCCGGTATCTGCGGAGATAAAAGCAGCTCCCGCCAGGCTCGGGGAATTCTTTCCACCCACTGGAATGGCAGCAGGTCCCGGCAGGCGGAAAACTGCAGGCGCCGGGATTTAGGCACCCTCCACCCAAGCACTGGGCTTCACACTGAGCAGCATGGGCAGCAGCCCTGGTGGGGTGGCTCCTGCCACACACGGGGGTCCCAGTGATGGAAATGTGGGGATGGGGCCCCAGCACCTTCTGTGAAGCAGCCACCCTTCCAGGTCTTTCACTTCTTGATGGCAGTATCTCACTCAAGGTAACAGCGATGGGCTTTGATTTGTGTCTTTAGGCAAGCACACTCCTAACTTCTATCGAGCAGGGAGAAGAGGGAAGAAAAAAGCCTGATATTACATCCTTATCTCAGCAACAAGGGTCAGCAATTCTTTATACTTGACTGGTGACATGGCTTTTCCTTAAAGGCTGAAGGAGATACAATTGCATTTTGCTAAACAAGCCCAGAACAGCTTTTCAGTTATCTCTGTGTGTGACACTGGGAATGCCGATGTGCTCGGTGGCAGAACAGCAGCAGCAGCAGTGATGGAGAAACTGTCTCCCTCTTTGAAATGCCAGCCAGGCAGAACCTGGCATAGGAGCAGGGCAGGGACTCTTCTGCATTGTGGTGACAGTCACTCCTGCGGGCCATAAGCCTCAATTATGTACAGTCCACACAGGTACTTCACTCCTTATTGTGCTTGGCGTGGCGCTTCCTCCGGCCTCCACTGCAATTGGTCCCCACCAGGACAGAACCAGCCTGTTCTGTCTAGTAAAGTTTTATTGCATTGCTTTCCAAAATAACAATTCCTATACTGGCACTTGTGAAGCCAGGAAGGCACACAGGCAAGATAAAACATGCCTACAACTCATTAAGGCTACTAGAATAGCTGCATGAGAGGATCTGACAGTGCAGCACAGTTTGGCATTCCAGTTTTATTCCACTAATTGTTCTTTTAAAATGAAGAACCACCACCCCACCCCCCCCCAAAATAGACTGTTGCCATAAGAGAGCACAAAGGTGAAACTGGAAATAAAAATCACTGTTAGTACCTGTACAGTCGCCTCAACTTCTTCTCTTTGTTTTTTTCCTCCACAATGACCTTCTCAAATCTTTTTTATTGTCAGCTGCACTCCCTCAAATCCTGCCGGAAAGGAGGGTGAAGACTGAAGAAAAGCAGTCAAACTGTCACATCCTCTGGTGTTGCAATGACAAGCTGATCGCATTGAGTTGTCGGTAATTCCTGCGCTGGTTCAGTCCCTGCAGAAAACACTTTGTCACTGAAATGACAAACAGAAATGGTGCTGTTTGCCTTGCACCTCTTCATCCCTTGAACTGTGAAGGAAATAAAGAATTTCTACCAGAATCTGGGCAGGAATTTGCTGTAGGACGATTTAGCTTCCCACAATGGCTTCTATTACAGAAGCCAAGTGTTTACTGAAGAGACTCATCAGCCTTTTACTGGTGCCTGAATCATAGAATCAACTAGGTTGGAAAAGACCTAGATAATCTTAAGGCCTTTTCCAGCTGTTAACTATTCTGTGTTTCCAACCTTTGGGCCAGCACTGCCAGGGCCACCACTAAACAGTGTCACTAAGGCCCTCTTCTACATGGTCTGAGCTGTCAGTGCAGAGAACAGCAACCCCTGCCCAGGCACCTGACAGCACAGGTCTGTCGCCTTTGTTGCTCCCTCTAACAAGGAGGCCCTGCCATGGAAAAGGCAGAGCTCGGAGTCTCAAAGCCTCCCTCTTTAACCCCTGCCTGAACTCTGCATCACCCTGCACGGCGGCTGAAGGCGGCCCTGCGGCCCTCTCACTGACAGAGGCACCCAGATGGCTCCCAGCTGCTGCCTCAGGCCTTGCTTTGAAGCCGCATCGGGCTGCTCTACCTCACACACCGGCTGCTCCGAGGTTCCTGCCAGCACTCTCCATGCCCGTGGCCTCAACACTGTTAGGGCTTCTCCTTCCCTCCTTCCCCTCTCTGCTCCCGCACAGACAGACCCCTCGCCCCCGGCCCCGCCATTTATGGCGACCTGTCACGTGATCACCGCGAGGCGGGGTGTTGCTATGGTTACAGGCGGGAACGGGCTTGCGGCGCGGAGGGATCGCGGTGGGTCCTTGCAGGCCCGGGGAGGCCCAGGGGGGATTTCAGCGGTGAGGGCATAAGGAGCCTGTGTGGTGAGGGGGTGAGAGGGACACAGTGGGAAGTGTATGGTCAAGGTAGAGAGCAAAAGGGTCTAAACCACTAAATAACTGGCCCCATCCGGTGGGCCCAGAGGGGGATCGGTGGGTCTGGGCCTGTCCTGAGGGGCACGTACATGGAAAGGCGTCCACTGGTAAAGCTGTGCCCACAGCGAAGCTGTTCAAGGGCTTAACCGAGCCTTCAGGGGGCTGGGTTACCTTTCAGAAAGCATTCACTGAGAACAATTACCTTTCATCTTCTGGTGTTTTATTTATTGTACTTTGTTGTGTCTGGTAGGGCTCCCATCACAGCAGGTACCAGTGCTGCCCATTCAAGAGCACCCAGATGTCCTGTTCAAATACCTAACAGTTGATGGAAGAGGAATACTGGCCCAGAAGCACAAGTAAGCGCCTGTGAAACACTGACCTGAAGGACACTGTGCATCAGAAGGGTCTGACGTTTTAGCTGAGAAATGCTGCAGAGAGAAGGAAGTAAGTGATTATGTTTTCCAGGCTTATTAATTCACTTACGAATAGTAAAGAATTGCTGCATCTTCTCTCTGATCTCTCTTTCTCACACAGCCTTGAAAGCCCAAGGAGAGGTCTGTGTTTGAGAATGGGAGAAAATGTTTCTAAGGTGGTTGCAAATGTACTCTTTCATATGAATTAAAAAAGGAGGGCAGGCATCTCCCATTTAATTTCCTCTGTTTGTATCGAGATAAGTCCATCCTTCTCTGGTTACATCCTGCAACAATAGAAGTCCCAGTCCATAATTTCTTCTTCTGTCATTCTGCTGGATAAGGAGGAAGGAACCTGACGTGTCCTTGGCTCTTTGCACAGGTTGATGAGACAGAGTCACCCATGTAAAGTTAAGAGCAATTCCCAGCTTGTGTAAGTCCTTTTGGCAACCACCACCACCCAGAAGGGCTTGAAAAAAGAGTGGGTGAGGGACAGACCATTGCACAAGCTTAAAGGTTAGTGCATAGTCAGTGCACACTGATGCTGGAGGCACAAGCTCCTATTTAGGCTGTGCATCTCCACGGCATCTGGACTTGCAGGCGGTGACAAGCAAGCACCATCAGGCTGGTGGCATTGACAGCCTTTGTGCTGTCTTCATTCTGTGTGCACTTTGTTTGCCTGTCTTACTCTGCTAATGCTGAAAAGAGTTCTGTTTTAAAAGGGGGGAAATGGGAAAGAAAAGCATAATGTCGCTGAGCCCTAACAGTGCCATTGAGTCCCTAACTCATTTCCCGGCTGTTTGCTCCAAGGCACTGGGGAGTTATAAATGCTGGAAGCAAGAGTGCAGAACAGTGGTATATACATTTTGTAAATGAGCTCTGAGCAGTGTCCTTGTTTCATGAACAGGGAAGTCAGTAACGGCTTAGAATCTACCTCCATGTGCAGGTTGTTGTAATGGAATAATAATAAAAGTGTTCCTGGATTTTCACAAGTTCAAGCCATAAAGAGGGGGGAAATTATGTATCTACTTTGCCTTCCAGTCACTTTTTGTAGCTGTTATTGTAACTTTTCTCAGAGAAGAGAAGGAAGGAGCAATGTTGGCCATCTTTGGGCCAACAGAAAAAGGAGAGGGAGGAGAAGAGAGACGTGAAAGAGTCTAGCTTCAGTTCTCTTGGCATCTTTCAGGCTTAACAGTGCTGCAGTCAGTAGTAATAATCAACTAAACAAGTTGGTGCCTGTTTCTGTGGCTTCCAGTTATAGACAGCTTTGCAAATCAAGGAATTGGTGAAGTCATTTGTTGTCTTTGCACCCCAGTTTCCTACCCATGAAATATTCTTACTGCAGGGTGGGATTCATGGAATTGTGGGATTGTAAGGTATTTTGTCATCAAGAGCTCAATCCCTCCTAGGGAACAGATATATTTTGAGCCTACCTAAAAGCAGATGGCAGGTAACATCTTCCATCAGGTGCATGATGCTTTGTCATTGCTGTAGCTAATCCCATCACTGCCACTGTTGAGTGTGTTAGACCAGGAGCAGCTGCAAGAGAGTCATGGAAACACTTGATCAGCCAGAGTAATTTCTACAGCAGCTATTGCCTTCACCCCTGCTGCCTTGTGAGGAACTTTTGACTGATGACTTGAAGGTGCAGATGATGCCAGAGGGAATTGGAAGGAAGAAGATAGATAATAAGTAGGAAAAGAAGAACCATCTGAAGAGATCAAGGCTAAAGAGAAATGCAGCTTGCTGCAATCATCAGGCAGGGCAAACGGTGATTGGTTCAAAGCAAGAGGAGCCGAGGCAAAAAAGCCGGTACATATGCAGCTGCTTCAGTTCCAAGTGGTGTGCTCTGCACATGCTGCTGGAGCTCCAGCTTGTGTGACAGGACCATTCATCTGCAGGCAAAAGGGTTGTTGTGTTATCTCCTCCAAGATGATCTTGTTTTCATTTTTATCTTGCGTGTGTTGTCATCTCCTGCTTTGTAGTGCTACAGGCTTGTCTTTGCTACAAGCATGAGGCTGCACTCTGCAGTGTGTGGTAATTAAGTCCTTTGAGGGTCATGCATATTTTAATTATTACTTGTTTTATTGTCAAAAGCTTGCCCACATGAGATGCAGCCTTGCATTCCATGTGGGACTGAAATAAGGGTCAACACATTCCTTCAGAGCCCAGAATATTAAACAGACATAAATTTGTTTTGAGCTTTGCACATTTGAGATGAGCATAAATCAAGATGTATAATGGTGAAAAAATGTCCTCCATATGTTGGGAAGTTGAACAGAGACACTAACTCTGAGTGACAAAAAGTGGTGGCTGCACCAGGAAATTATTAAATGATTTGTTTAGCATTTATGTAATGTATGAATGCACCTTGCCTGTGTTAAAGCACAGCAATGATTGGGTTTCCAACAGCAAGGGCTGTGAATTTTAGCTGTATTCCCTTTTGGGATTCTGAAGTTCTCAGGTTCTGCCTTACACAACAGCAAAGTCTAAATGCAGACCAGTTTTTCATCCATGAAATGGAAGTTAAATAAGGCTTGACCGAAGTAGACAAAACAAGAAGATACGTAGACTAACTGGAAACATCAAGATTTGAAAATTACCTGATAGGAAAAGGGAGGGAAGGGGGATCAAAGACGTCCTAGGGAATGAAACATTCCTTCACAGCGCTTCCTGTTCTCTCTGTTATGCTAACCAAGGTAGGATTAGGTTTCAGCTGCCAAAAGAAATAACACTTGTAGATTTTTTTGGTCTGGGTAAGTGGGATAGAAAGATTTAAGACAGCTTTTTCCAAACTATTTGCTTTTTGTCAAGCAGTCAAGTCTAGTTATTGTTATTAATTTATATTACAGAACTACCAAACTGAGGCTGGATTTCCATTGTATTAGGTGCTGTGCAAATATCCAGTCAGAGACCGGTCCTACCTCAAAGGGCCCGTAGTCTAAATAGACCAGACAGACAAAGGGCATTTTGCCCTAAGTTTATAGCTGCT
>JAVHNF010009483.1:0-10393 GCA_034783455.1 Micropsitta finschii | reverse complement strand
GGAATGGTTTAGTGTGAGGTGTCCCTGCCCTTGGCAGGGGGGTTGGAACTTGATCATCTTAAGGTCCTTTCCAACCCAAACTATTCTATGATTCTAAGACCCCCAGAAATAAACACCTAGCATGCAATATTAGTAAAATGTATTAATATTTGCTAAAAAAAAAAACCCAAAAAGAACAAAGAAATAAAACCCCCAAAAATATCATCTTCTATAGTCAAAACAGTTTAATGTGAAATTAAGAAAAATAGAGCATTTTTTCGTGTTGACTGAAAAATATTGTAGATATATAAAATATTCTCATGCTTGGATCGTTGTTTTATTTCATAAGAAATGATTTTAAGCTTCCAAAATAAATATCCTATTCACTACTGAAGCAAATTAAATGCAAATGAAACTCCTCAAATGAACACATAATGCTTCCTGCGCTGAGGTTTCAAAACATATTTGTGATGCCGAATAGAAAAAGTAATCAATCTTACACTGAACGTGCACTGCAAACGCAAATGTCATTATCAATTTCTTTTTATGCTTTTCTGGTTTGTGCTTTTTGTTTTACCAATACAGTAATTGTGATTCATTTATATTATAATTGGAAGAAGTCATCAAAATTCACCTCGCAACTGTACTCTTCTTTCAAAGTTCTTTGGCTCAAAACTGCAAAATGGGTTTGGAATTTTAAGTCACCAGTTCTAAATCGTATGATGTTAAATTTATATGTTCAATTGTGGCTTGAACACAGTCAGAAACAGTGCCAGGTTAGTATGGAACTGCAGAAAAAACCCAAATGTGTTCATATGCATAATTTTATTTATTTATTTATTTTTAATGTTTTTGTATTTTGTAAATGTAAGGCTGCCTGATGAGGTTTCTTGGCAAGGGAAATCTTTCACTGCACATACTGAATCCTCTGCTTGAACTTTGACTTGTGCACCAATGTTTGAATGTTTATTTTTTCTTTCCAGTATTTTAATTTCAAGACTTGCCTTAACATGTTGGTTTTCCCATGGAATTCCTGTAGGAAATACGTTTTTTAATTCTAAAAGGATTACCTTTGTGTGCATTTTACACAATCTTTTATCTACATCCAGCGATGGGAAGAACTCTCTCATGTTTGTTACACCACCACTGACTGTGGTGCCCCTGATGCAAACTTGGAGTTGAATTTTTCTCGGATAGACACTTAAGTTAGCTCCACAAACAAGCACACATAATAGTAGGCATTTTAATCTAATGTTAATTGTGACTTTGAAATTTGGGTAATTATGCCATCATGATTTGTGGGTAAGAATTCAAATATCACCCTATCATTAGCACTGTGTGCTGACAGTTATTAGGGTATTGTAGCAAGCTGACAAACTCAAGACATCCAGGATGATTCCGCAGCAATCTTATCAGTTATGTTTTGCACAAAACCAATACATTTCAAATGTCAGATTTTCTGAGATACATGATATGCAGATAGTCATTCTGCACCAGCAAGCAACTAGTAAGGAATGAAATAGTGATATCAAGCTGGGATTCACAGCATAGGTAGCAGATTAGAGAGAGAAAGCGGAATTATTCTAAATGACAGACACAGGCTTTGTTCTTCAGTGGTTCAACTGGAAGATGCTGGAGCAGAATAGCAGTACATAAAGCATGTGGGTTTTATGTGACAAAGATCATAGTAAACATGAAAAGCTGTTTTAAATGAGGTGCTTTCAGGTGCTATGTACACAGTGGTGCTTAAGAACTCAGTATCTTTCATAGCAAATTGTGGAATCAGGTGTGTCAGCCTAAATCAACATCAACCAGTAAACCAGTGCCAGGCAATGACGGCAAACTAGGGAAAAGTTTGATGTTGTGCAAGTGACACACAGATAACCACTGTGTGGACAGATAGTGTTTGTACCACAAACCACATGCTGAATGGTTTTCAAGAATTCAAGTAAGGCACTTATCTGAATTTGTTTTCAATAGTCTTTTTGCCTTTTGACTCATTCCTTAGCCTGCTGTTCATGTGCATGTACTCTTCTGTTCATGAACTCTTCTGTTCATGTACATGTACTCTTAATGAGTCTGTGCATGTGAGGCCTATAAAAACACACTCTAGTTATATGAATGATGGAAATTACAGTTGGCCTTTCTGTCTATATGGTTTGGAATCACTAAAATAACTGCTGCAGGTAGCAGTTCTTCAGTAGGTGAGGTTTTTCCTCTGAATCACTGAGGGTAAACCAATTTTCCAGTATGTTGGATCAAAATCTGTCAATGATTCTGCTGTCTTTGGAGGTGTTCTCATTCCAATAAGATGTAAACGTGAGGGAGCTCAGTGAAAGGTTTATTGCATCACTTTCACATTTTTTATTTTTTATTTTTTTGGTGGGTATATAATGGATTAGAGGTGTTTGCAAATGAATTTATAGAAAGAAATTAATGAGATTTTTATCCAGTATAAAGAGGCAAAGTTAGGAGCTTTCAGTTTTGTATTTTCTTACTGTTTTGTTCCAAAATCTGTTTTTAAGGGCTAGGTTATAGAAAATGTTCTAGGTTGGGTTGATAGGTGCAACTAATATGAGCAATACTCCTTTTCAGGTCTAGCTGAATCCATAATTTTTCCTTGTATTTCTTCAGGTTAATCAATGCTTTATTCATTTCTGCAGCAGTAAACCTGAAGTTCGAAGTAATGGCATTTAAGATCACTGAATAGAAAAAAATGTGCACCTGGCTTTATGTAGAGATTTCAAGTCCTATTTTGCTCATATGCTGGTGTATATGAAACCACCATCAAGCTTTGATCATACTGATTAATCCAATTTAGAGATTTTTAGAATTCTTGTTTAGCCTTTAGCATGAGATAAGCATTGGTGATGGCTTCAGAGAGAGAATGATAGCATATTGGGGGAGAAATACCATACGTGGGCATTCGCAGCTATTACCATTTAAATAGCCTTTGTCAACCTAAACTATACACAGGGGTTTGGATGACATTTTTTTGGTGGGAATTTGTTTCCAAGGATCTTTAAAGTATGATAAGTACATGATCAAAACTGACATCTTTATTGATATATTCTGAGCTGGGGAAAACACAGATCTCAAGCAAAGGATAATAGGCAAAACTGCATCCCAACACAGAAGCAGAAAGAAATGACAAATAGATGGAAAGCACTTTAAACTCTGTCCTCCAATATGTACTGCACTGTATTGTGACATTCATCAGAGAAATCTCATTCTCCCAAGCTTCTTCCAATTTTCAGCAGCCTATTTGAATGGGTCCACTTCTATTACCAACATATTTAATGGTCAAGTTTTTGTTCTGGTTGCATCAGTACTGTCAGAAAAATATCTGTATAAATCTTCAACTCTTTGGTCTGTATATATCATACATTTTCTTACAGGCACATGACTGAAAAACTCATTAAGGTTAGTTTTTCAAATACAAGTAGGAAAGAATTTTCAGAATTGAGGATTAGGAATACTTGTATTTTTTGGCTTTATTGCTTTTATTGCATATAAATATCTTCAGTAGATTTTTGTGAGACCCTCCAGAGGAATATATGTTATATATGAAACAAAGTCTGGAAGAAATGAGGTCCAGGGACCCTCAGAGTTATAAAGTTGCACTTGGAATGTCAGGCAGGAACAAAAAATGGCTTGCAACCTGCTCCTGCAGTGCTGGGGTAAAGAGAGCTGCGAGCACAGGATGGAGGAGTTCTGATGCCCACGAGAGCCAAGCAAGGGCAAATCAAGATGGAAAATGCAACGTCTGGTACCCGAATCTGCTGTTTAGGTTGATTTTTAGAATATGAAGTTTGTGTTAAATTACATCTTACCTCTTAATTGTGTAAGTGTGACACTTTCATAACAAATACAGGCTGCCTGGATTCATGTGAAAACAATCTTACACGTTTGATTCATTTTATTCATGGGGATGTTTTTTGCGTCTGTCATCTGCTGAGTGGGTTTGGTGATTTTCCTCCTTTCTTCCAAACCAATCTTTGAGTGCTTGCAAGAAAAGAAGAAAACAGACGCCAAGAGGAACTGAAGTATTTCATTGTGGGAAGTGTGCCTACAAAATTTGTCCTAAAACTCTGAATATTTTATTTTTGTAACAGAAAGTTCTCAAGGATTTGGGCACAGATTTTTCTGGCTGTTTTCTTTATCTGCAAAGTTTTTTAGACTTTTTGCTTAAACAGAGTTGTCCTCTTTTAATAAATGGTCAAGGATGGATTGGTCAATATTGACATTTCTGACAGGTCCTGTTTGCAAGCAGAGTGTTTATTTAGTGCTTCAGTTACATGAAAGGTGATGTGCGGCACAAAGCACTGCCCTTGCCTTCAGGATACCATAGGAGAAATAGCGTGAATGACAATATTGACATGGCTATTTTGTTAATTTCAGTAGGTGTACTTGTAAAGTGATCTGTGCCTAGGAATCTGCTTGGTATAGTATTGTGCTTTGTTTACAGGGCTAATTACCATCGGTACACTTAGCTATCAATTTAAATGTTTATGTAGCTGTTAGTCCATCACCTGGTTGTGTGTAACTGTCCGAAAAAAAGATGCCTTTTTTTTTCTCCTGTTAATTATTATATATGTGGAGGTGATATATGGAGAGGTATGCGTGAGTGCATACATACATACAGAGTGCGTTTACACTTGTGTGGGCAATGAGAATTGTGGAGATGGTTGTGCACACTTCGGCTACCTCCTATAAACTGATTACAGCTTTAAAAGCTCATTGTGAAATATGCTTATAAGGCTCTTCCAGCTGAAAGCTGTTCTGACGTATACTGGTACCTTGCTAAGAGATGGCATATGACACACGTTCAAACAAAAAAATGCACTGTTTAGAAAATGGCACTCAGCGTTACTGACGGTGTTAAATGATGCAACCCCATCAGTTTTGAATCAAGTTAGACTTTATCATCATCTATAATTCATTTAAATTCCTCTTAAACTGTGCTTCAAGCATCTCCTAGGTGTTTAGACTGCAGAAAGATAAAATGCACAGATGTACATTGCTGCCTAATAAATCTTTTTCATGGTTTTCACTTGCAGAGGCAGAGTAGCCTGACCTTGGAAAAGGGCTATAATTTAGTGTCTTCATAGAGATGAAGAAGCAGCTTTGACAAGTAAAAGTTCAACCCTAGATGGACCAGAACTATTTAGCCATTGCTTAATCTTCTTAATAGAGTAAGACAAATCCCATTCTTCATTTTAATATTAACATATTTCAGTTTTATTGCAGTTTTTAACTCTCACGCAGAGCTGTAGGAGCCTGGATAGAAATGCGGGGTGAGCACATACGTTAAAAAGAAAAAGAACTCTTCAGCTCAGCAGGCCCGCAAGTTTCAAAAAGCTTACTTTAAATGGCTGTGAGTGGAGAAAAATTAGGGCATTGAACCATCCCATGTAACTACTGCAGGGATAACGTAATAAGGAGTATAAAATGAGAATTCATTACTATTAACAATAAAGTACATTAATTCTGGGTAGGACTTGCTGTCAAGATAGGATTCCTAAGTGGTCACAGGCTTAGAAACATCTACTTCTGATAGTTACCTGCATCGCCAGCGAGTTCCATATTTTTAGGAGCAGGATATGATTATTCCTAGTTGTTTCTGAAAAGGAACATATAATGTCAAGTTTAATCTTTGTGAGGTGACTGCTTGTTATTACAGTCTGTTACAGTGCGCAGAGACTGACCAGGAGGATTTTACTTTGAAGGCTATTTCTGGAACTGCTCTCTTCTTTCCAGCATCTCATTTTTATTTCTTAAACTAGTATAATAGGTATATATTATAATAGGTATAATAGGTAAATATTCTGTATCTGAAGAAATTTTTTGCCCCTGAGTGGGTTGCATATACCACTAAAGCATTCAAATTAACCAAGTCATGAAGTTTGCCACATTAATTATGGACATAACATTTTCAACAACCTATCCCTTTAATTTGAATAATAGTTATGTATTTTATGGTTAACATTAACTTTTTAACACCTTTTGCAAACATAGGGACAGAGATAGAAAATCACAGATTTAAATGTTGCAGTTTGAGCTGCAGAGTTGTCCCTGTATGTCACTGTGGTTGCTGTAGTTAGATTATATGACATTTTCTAGGAAACTTGTCCACTTCTGCATTCCTTTCTTCAGTAACAAATCATTTTTCTTCTGTAAAACAAACACAGTCTATTAATAGCTCAAAATTCAAGATTTGTGAAGATGTGTGAAAATTCACACAATGAGTAATAGATTATAAACAGTCCCAATTAAAATTGGTTATGCTCAAGTTAGTTTTCCTGAAAACATTTCCTGTATTTCACTACCTCCAACGTATACAGTTTCATAGGGAATGAAATATTTAGAAAGCACAAGACTTGGAATCCAGGTCAAAACACACCAAGTCAAGCTTTGTGCCTGTGCTGTAAGGGTGTCCGATATTTGGGAACCTGACTTTTGAATGAAAGATTTTTCAGTCTAGCTGCTCCTGTATCGATTCTATTCAGCATCCTCATAAATAACCGTGCAAAAGGGGTGATTAGTTATAACAGCTTGTTGATTGATTAACTATTTTTGAATACTCAAAAATAAAGCTGAATCTGAAGAGGTAAAAGATTTTTTATGAAGTTGAGAGACGGATGAAATTCAGTTTTGGTAAATGCAAAGCAATGCATATATTTAAATACACATTTTGACTCAGCAGTAACTATTGGAAGTAGATTTTGGAATTATTGTGGTAGTACGATAAAACTGTCAGCTCAACGCTAAAGAGCAAAATGCAATTTTACAAAACATCCAGGAAAAAATAAGAAAGAAACAAACAAAAAACAACACCAAAAGAGTATAATCCTTTTGCAATGAAGGTTGTATTGTTATTTTGAGTATTACAGACAAGACCAGTAAAAATCCCCAGAGGAATTATAAGAGCTACAACAAATGAGAACAATAAAGGCTTGGAAGGGTTTCTTGTTGAGGACCTGTTAAATAGCTATATGCCTTCTCCTTGGAAAAGAGAGGACTGTAGAGTTTTAGTAATGATAAATGGTGTTGTAGGAAAGGTAGCATTTTTTTATCACTTTTCATAATGTAAGGACAAAGGTGTACTGAATAACATAATCAAGCAGCTGTTTTAAAACTAACAAAAGGAAATACTTGTTTCAGAAACGCATAATTCAATTGTGGAATTCTGTGTTGTGGCTATGATGGAGATCTGAGTGTGAATAGACTCAAATGGGATTTTATTTCTTTGTGCTCTAATGAATAGGACTAATTTTGTGGATTTTACAGGAGAGGCAATTATCAGATATAATTCCTGCCACTGGTTTCAGATGTATTGCCCTGCTGGAAGGTGATGCCATTTTGCATTTTCCTAGTTTATTGTAGTATTTCCTAACTATGAACAAAAAAAGCATGGCTGTTCTTGTGGTCTTCAGAAATTTTCTACCAGGATTAATTTTGTTGTTGTAAGCAGTACCTCTATGAAGTGTAAATAGTAAATCTTGCATATATTTGCACTTTAATCACGTGAAGTGCACCTGCAAGACATCCATGCTCTAAT
The DNA here is from genome assembly GCA_034783455.1 of Micropsitta finschii. Classification (NCBI taxonomy): domain Eukaryota; kingdom Metazoa; phylum Chordata; class Aves; order Psittaciformes; family Psittacidae; genus Micropsitta; species Micropsitta finschii. Next base: position 2,853 of record JAVHNF010009483.1, on the reverse strand, counting down.
GCGCTGTGCTTGAAAAGAACTCACTGACGGTCCGTGTGCTTTCTCAGGATGTTCATGCATATGAGCTTTGCTGCACTGTCAACATATCTGACAATCCTAAGTAATCTGAAGGACAAAAGTGCAAGTGCAGGTTTAGAGACTGGGCTTGGCTGCTGTGTGACTGCTGTTGCTTTTGTTTGGAAAACTCACTTCTGATAATACAGCCGCATCAGTTGTCATTTTGAACTTTGCCATCCAGATAAAATTCATAGCCCAATTAAAACTTAAGAAAGAATAGAACGGAGCTTATCTTTTCCTGTTTGGGGTCTTATACCTCTTGCAGCATTCTGATAGCAAGTTGTAGATCAGCCCTCTACCAGGAGCTGAAATTTCCCCATTATATGAACCAATTTTTTTCCTTTCCTATGAAGAAGTGATTTAAATGACTTTGCAATGCATATGCTGCTGCTGGTTACTTTTCGGGGTGGCATGTATTCTGCTTCACTCTATTTGTTTATCAGTTTCAGGACTGATGAATTATTTTAAGTTGGTTTTTTTTTTTTGTTCCTTACTTTCACGATCCATAATGAAAATCCTGTTTCCTTATGGTAAATGGTAGAAGTTTGTGGATATGCATTAGGTGTCTCAGCTTACATATTTCTTTTTCTTATCAAAAGAGGTCTCAGGAAATGGAGGGAAATATGCTAAGAAAGAAATAAGGTAACTAAAACTGAAGGAGGAGAAATTTTGTAATAGCTCATGTGAGATTATGTACTGTCAGGAAATTCTAGAAGGTTTTTTTTGGTACAGGGCATGAGCAAACATATTTCAGAAGCACAGAAGGCACTCCAATTCCCTAAACCTCCTCCTTTCTACTGTAGCCTAAGTTTGACATGGCTGTCATGTTTTCCTCACAGTAAAATTCCTGGGAAGTGAAGAAAGGTGCAGCTGGTCTCTGGCTTAATTAAAGCCTTCTTTATTATGTATTGCTGTGACCTTGGAAGGGGTCAGATGTTACGTAGAATTTTCAGTGTCAGAGACATCTTAAGAGGACACTGGGCAGGGAATATAAATTCTTTAGAGGAAATCAGGTGATTTTAAAATAGGATCTTTAAAATGCTGAGCAGTCAGGGTTTGGAAAATGTGGTGTTTGCTTTGGATCTTCAATGGTTTGGGCACTCTGCCTATAACTGTACACTCGCATCCTGGAATCTCTGCCAGTCACCTGTCACTTGATGTGATAACGTCCAGGCACGCTTCTTGCCAAGTCCCACAGAAACCATTGTTAATCTATGCTGAAAGAGTTAAACCAGATTAAAAAGCAACCATGAGAACCAGAGTATGAAAAGAGCGAGTAAGTATCTGGGAAGCATGCCCTGGCCTCTCACAAGTCACAGCACTCTGGCATCATACAAATGATGTACGTTTGAATGTGCCAATGAATATCAGCAGAGAGTGAGAACAAGCTGGTGATGCACACTTAAAACAGCTTATGTGGAACACCCTAGCTCTATTGATAGTTTAAACAAAATGTTGCATTGACTTAAAAAGAGTATTTTGCTGTATTGCAACTGCGGTTTTTCAAGCAGGGATAATCCTCCTTGAAATTTTTATATAACTTTATTTTTCCCCATGGGGAAATGAAAAACTGTTGATCCAAACTATTTCCTTGCATGGAATACTGAAAATGAACTTCTTAGTAATTGGTTTAATATAAAAATGCTCAACTTAGTATTTACAAGTTGGAGATTAGTACCCTTGACTAAAAATTGTCTCCTCATCCAAACAACAGTTCTTTCACCCTTTAATTCCCTTAAAGGCTGTTCACATTAGCTCAGGTATAGGTGTGTTGACACAAACGAAGAAAGTGCTTTTATAGGTTTCTAAATTTAAAACCAATGATTTATATGTGTAAAAGAATCTCTTTTCATAACCAAATCATAAGAGTGAATAGGTTTCGGTGAAATATTTCATATCTTGCTAGAGATGTTTTTCTGAGTCTTCACTCCTGAGTAGACTTAACTTAAAGGATTTGTATTGATCACGAATGTTTGGCCCATCCGTTTCCTTCCGTAAGTACCTAACAGTGCCTAGAAAGTCCAGGTACTTCTTCCCAAATGTATTTTCCCTTCCTCGGGCCTTTTCAGTCTCAGTTATTTCTTAAATCTTACAGTTAATGTATTTTGAACACGTGTCATTATGATAGAAGACATGGACAACTAGATCACATAGTGCATCTGTCAGGACAACTGTATGAGGATATAATTTTCTTGTACACATATATTTATCCAGATACCATTGTCTTATGCTGAGAAACAAGTGAGTCTAGCCAAATACATAAATAGGAGATGTTATTTGTGTTGTGTTTGTTAATGGTATCTACTGCAAAGCTTTGATTCTGTTTTATAAGTAAGAAACATGCAGTCGTTCTCAGAAATATTTCAGTAGCTGTTCTGTAGCTAAATGAAATGAAACCTTACGTTTTTTCATCTGTTTTTAAGTTAGTAAGTTCACATCTCCACAAAAACAAATCCACTGGGTTCTTGCTGGCACTATTAACCCTTGTGAGAGTATGCTTATTATTCAGGAAACTGAATGGGGATTTGAGAAATCAGTTGCATTTTTAATTTATTGAGATAATTTTGAATTTTCAAAATGATTTAGTTTTGGCACTGAATTAAAATATTTTCTCCCTTTCTTCTTGAAAACTTTTGCACATTTGTAAATGTGTGTGTGCTCAGATATGGATGTATTTAGCTTATTCTTAGTATTTCCAAAATCAGGTCAACAGCTACATCCAGGGTCTCAAGAACTGGCTTCTGATTTGATGCTCAAGCATTGTAAACCTATAGTGTGAGGTATGTAATTTTAGTG
>JAVHNF010009463.1:0-15415 GCA_034783455.1 Micropsitta finschii | reverse complement strand
GTTCTCCTTTTTGTGCTTTGAATAAAGAGAGAGAAAATTTACAGAGCATTTTATCAAATCTTCAATTTTCAAAGCAGCTTAACTTCAGGCTTTTTAGCACATTATTTATGTATCTTCTTAAAACCAGGTGTAGGTTGTAAGATGCCTTTCAGTATTATCTAAATAGTAAACTTATCTTTCTTAAGGATGTAAATGAAGTTTATGCAGGAGACATATGTGCGCTGTTTGGAATAGATTGCGCTAGTGGGGATACATTCACTGATAAAACCAGTACTGACATTTCCATGGTGAGTACGCCTTTTCTGTATGTCTCATGCATTGAAATCTGCCAGGATTTTGTAATATGTTTGTAATCATTTGTTCAGTTTAAATATTTTATGATGTATATACAAGCACAAATACTTCTTATGACTATTTTTTATACCTCATGGAGACTGAGTGTATGGAAGTATGGTATGGGCAAGAGAGATACACACCCGTTTACTATGCTTGATATCAAATATTATTTCAGTGTTAGCAAACTGTTAGAAATGGATGCTGTTACTCATAAGTGTTAAGCTATGTATTTGTATATGTATTTAAATACATTGGTTTGGGTTGGGTTTTTCTTACTTACATATATTTACAAAATCTCACAGGAGGCAGACTTCTCACCGGTGTGAAATCCAGTACATCTAGGAAATGGGGTTGGAAATACTGTGGCTGGCAGTACAGCATGCATTATGTTATAGCCTTGTAGTAACCCTTTGGAGAGTTACATAATTTTGGTACACTATGGTATTAGATACAGGGTAGATAAGTAAAATAGTCATCCCTGTTTGTAAGCCTGAGTTCTTATGACCAAACTGTTCTGGAGAAATTACATCAGCAAGTGTAGTGGAACTCAGTTGTATGATCTCTTCCTTTATGGCCATTGCAGGAATCAATCCACATCCCTGATCCTGTCATTTCAGTAGCTATGAAGCCTTCCAACAAGGTAGGAGGAGCCTATGAATCAACCTTCTGACTGAGTTACCTTCCTTTACTGCTTTTATAATTTTATGCAGGTTAGCAGTTACATATGGAACTGCAGACTAAAATGAGCAGTGTTTTCAAATGTTTTATCTGAAGTACTTAAGAATATATCATACAGGTAACGCAGCATGCGACTGCATTAGATGGTATCACTTAGCCATAAAGAAGATGCATGTCTTTGACCTGTGTAAACATGGACTCGAAGTAGCTGAAAGGATAAATACAGTTATAAATGTGTGGCTGTGTTTCAGAAAATAACCTCATGAGAGTCAGAGTGCTAAGCAGTTGATAGGAAAAAAATCAGGCCTTTTTGTTGTGCAACTTCTGGATACAGAGTTAATGTTTTCTTGTGTGTGTAATTGTTTTTCAGAATGACTTTGATAAATTTTCAAAAGGCCTGACCCGCTTTACAAAGGAAGATCCCACTTTCAGAACCCATTTTGAGGATGAGAGCAAAGAGACCGTTGTTTCTGGAATGGGGGAACTACACTTGGAAATCTATGCCCAGGTAATATGGAAAGCAGATTCTATGGATTCTACTTTTGCTGGTTTTCCAATCAAGAATTCTTCTTCCTTTCTGGCTGTGACCAGAATCTATCTGCAGATGGCCTAACTGATGCCAGTCTTTATGCCCAATTTTGTAATTGGGTGCTTAAGCGCACATCAAGTTTACAAGATGTTTGGGGGTGTACAACTCCATTTACTTCACTGTGATCAGGGTTATCCTGTGACAGCTATTTTGAGATCTTTCCAGCAGAAAGCACTAATTAATATGAACAGCTGCTTAGGGAAGAGCTTAACTTCTTAGTCAGCTTTTGAAGATTCTTCCTCTCCAGTGGTTCTATTTTGAAGGCTTGTAAACTATTTCAGTGAAACTTATGCCTGAAATATTTTTACTCTTTGGTTCAAATCCATAAAAAATGTATTAAGCACTATGCTTTGCTTTAGCAGCCTTTGCTTATAATTGATTTTATTGTTGGCAGTTTCCTACAGAAGAAGTACTCTGTTTCTGTGGTTTTAAATGTATCATTCCTTAATAAAAAGTTATGCAGGCAGGAGGGAATAGTGATTTGTTTCTTTCGAGTTGATGTCTGTATTTTAGTCTAACACAATAGATGTATCTGAAATGTTGACAGAATGAATTAAAAATGGATTTTGTCTTTAAAAACTTAAATTTGAGTAAAATAACGAATGCTGTTCCGTTTTCCTGTATCTAAAGCTATAGGCCCTAAACAAGGTTGACTGCAAAATGACAGTTAATAATTTGTGATGTTAAAGAAAACCAAACAAAAAAACAAAACACCAAGAACCCCAAACCTAAAAACCTGGTTAACCCTGATTAAGTTTCTCATGCCAGAAAGATCTGTCAGTAAAATGATTTCCAATAAATTGTTCCAACTGAAAAATTACATATTTAATTTTCCCCTGCAGCGAATGGAAAGGGAATATGGTTGCCCCTGCACCATGGGAAAGCCAAAAGTTGCCTTTAGGGAGAACATCTCTGCCCCTGTGCCGTAAGTATTCTTTTTGGTAACACAGCTTTTTTAAATATATTTTGATGCAGACTTTGATTATGTAGCAGGGAAATTGCCCTTTGAATTATCAGATCAAAGCACAGGAAAAGTTCAGCTGAGGAGGAAGTCAAAGTCCTTAACTTCTTTGTATCCTGGTTGTGTATCCACCCTCATCAACTTATCTGGCCTCTCTTCAAATGCTTATTGTAGCATTTGAGCTTCTTCCATTGTGGTATCAGGTGGTTTGTTATTCCGATGCATGTTTCGGCTGACGGCTCTCCCGTGTCACTTGAACACCATGCTGTGGGTGCCAGAGAACTGTCATTTGCCAGGGAATGATCTCCTGTGGGTAGAAAACACTGTAGAAAGTGGTATTTTCTTTGGATGATAACAAACAGGAATTGACTGCTGCAATACAGCCATACCTGGGCTGAGTGTAAGTAGTTGATCAAGCAACAGCACAGGGTAGGCACTGTAACACACAGTCCTGTGACCTGTCCAAATATCTGAAGGTCTCCTGCAAGTTTTCTTTCAGCCAGTGTTGTGCTCCGTGCTGCTGCAACTACATTTTTCTTTCATCTCAGCAAGTTTTGCAGCTCAAGCATGTCTCTGTTGGATTTCCCCTCTTACTGTTAGTGCTATTTTGGGACACTTGCCCTTCACTGAACAGAGCACAATGAAAAACCTGTACTTTTATTCTGCAGTGAGTTAGCTACTGCTTCTCTGGAATTTTTCTTCATAGAAAATTCAGGAACTAAAAGCGCTATTGGTACCTCAACTGAGAATGTAGTGGAGTAGGAAGCAGTGGAGCTGAAAGTGGGAGTGAGATCTCTGATTATTATCAGTGGATGATTTATTACAGGAGGTTGCACAATTGGGAACTTATCTTTCAAGTTTTCTGTATTTTTCCTATGAAAACACTTGCTCAGGTCTCAAAATTATGATGGAGAATAGCATACAATGTAAATGCTGTTCTGGGAACCAAAGTTTCTGCTGCTCTCTTCCATGAACTGCTGGGTTGGATGATGCCTCCTTATACTGGTCCAGCACTGCTGTCCTCTAGCATAGAAGCACTCTGTGGCTCCAGCTGGAATGCAGTTAAGCAGTCGTGGATGCAGGCAGCTGCTGCTTCCCTTTATCTCTGGCCAGTTTGGCAATAGTACCTCCCAGGAGGAGAGAGCTGTAAATGACCAGTATATTGAACTTCTGGCATTCCCGAGAAGGCCCAGAAATAGCTGAAAATTACTGTCTGCTCTAAAAAGGTCTTTTTATAAATGAAAGACTTTACCTGGGACACCACTTTGTGAAGCAGAATCATGTAGTCAAATTCAAGATACTCATCACTTCTTTTCTGGAAAGACAAGATGAAAAGGGCTGAATTGAGAGGCTTCCCCTTGCCTTAAAAAAAGTGACTCAGTTCTCTTTGAAATACATCAGAGAATTTTTACAATAACCAAATGAAACAAATAAAGCAAATGGAGCTTAGTCACTATAACAAAACAAAAAGATACTGTTTTCTATTTCTGTGATCTCAAAAATTGCACTGGAGAGACTGAATGTGGAACCTGTGCTAATTCCTCCCTTAAAGAAGCTAGATTTATCTCAGCTTCAGGAGCTCATTTGGGAAGGCAACACCTCATTCTACAAGATGTCAATTTAACCCAAATAATACTAAATAAAATTGTCAATAGGATAAGACTTGGAATACACTCCAGAGGCTTTACAAGTTCCCAGTGATTGTGTGAACAACAGTGCATACACTGGCCACTGGAACATACTCTTTACTTATCTGTTGTTCATTGAAAAGAAAAGGAACAAAATTATTGATGAGAAATAGCGTCTGGTTTAGTTTAATATTTTTACATCTGCCTTATCCTTTAAATCATCTGGTTTGTTAAAGAGGGTTTTTTAATCTTGCTCATGCACAGCCCTGCAGCATCTGTGAATTGCTTTAAGATAGCCATCAGAGGGAGCAAACCCTTAACAAACAGTGCCCCCAAAATGAGTTTCTGCATTTCTTTTATCCTCAGAATTTCATGGGAATTCACTGGCTGTTCCGAGTGGCAGAACATTTGGGCTCTAAAAGTCTGTTCTAAAGAATCCTGATCTACTGGGTTTTCTAAATATGAAACCCTTCTTCTTTACCCTAGCTTGCATACTAAATTTCCTTGAATTTTAAGTTGACCATCCCTTTAGGAGTTGTTCTTAACTTACGGTATATGTTCTCCAAATAGAGAAGAATGGGGAGAATCTACCATTAAAATCTATTAATTTAAAAACAAATCCTAAACCTGTTCTAACAATAGCTTTTCTGAAAGCAGGTTGCTTTATTAGTTAAGCCTGTTCCAGGTAAGACGTTTCCAAGGCCTGTTCATAGTGGCACCTAGTGACTGACTTAATTTGAACAGCTACAGTGAGATTTTCCAGTTATTTTTATTGCTTAGGGCAGATCCAGATCTGCTCAAGGTAAACACTTCACTTGTAACCACTCAGAAATAAGTGAAAACAGAAAATATTTTGCTTTGAAGTATCCTAATCCTAGTAACTCTAACCCTAACTCTCCCCCCCCATAAAGAAATACTTACAAATTAGGAAGTTTGGAGAGAACAAAGTAAACCAGCTAATAATGAGAGCGGAATTACATCAATACTTTCTTTCTTGATTAGCATTTTATGGTGAACTAGCAAATGGATGGAGACTGCAGTAGTGCAAACAGAAGCACTGTAGATTGTTTTACTGAATCTGAGGTGCAGCCCATTGCTATTTGTCTAGACACAGCTATTGCAGAGATATCAAGCAGTATTACTATGACTGATTGCTAGATCATGGTGTAGATCAAGGTGTAAGGGACAGTATTCCAATGCATCTTATGCAGATGCAAGAACACTGTCAGATTGGCCTACATTAAAGATGGAAGGCAGGAAAGTAATATAAAACTGTAATCAATGGGATGACCTTAAAGTGGAAAGTCAATTTTCTTAACTAAGTGTAAAATGCTGCTCTTGCCAAGAAAACATGGCTTCTATAAGCAAAATTATGAAGAGGAGTGATCTAAATAAACACTGAAGAAGTTATGATTTGTTAGATGAAAGCATTAGGTCAAACAAAACCTAAACACTGGCTTAAAAATGAACCAGACCGAGAAGTTAAGTTACATCTGAGCTTTCTTGCTTAACAGCTCTAATCCAGTACATGCCACAGCTCCTTAGCTCATAGATGGTATTTTTCTTGTAGGGCGTTGATGATAACTTACCACTTGCTTCACATGTTTAATTTGGGCAAGTTGGAACTTAGTGTTCTCAGTCGAGTTCTGCCATATCACATAGCCAGAGGCAACCCATGCTAGCAGCCGGATAGGCTCCATTTCTGGGGATGTGTTGCCGTGGTTGTCTGGCAAACAAAATAAATAACAAAGCAAAGTTCACATAGTTGCAGCCATTAACAGAACCTTATCACCTAATAGTAAGGTTTGGTGCTAAAGTCACTTAGGTTCCTCACTGGGTGTCAGAGATCTTCCTTATAATTGTGGAAGAGCTGCTGCATCACCGCTGTGTTTTTCTCACACTTCTTTCTCTTAATGTACATTCTATAAGGTCTTCAAGGCAGTGGTTGCTCTAAAGAGCAGACCCTAGTACTACAGCGGGGGTGTCTGATGTACTATGCCAGGGACAGGCACAAGCAGTAAGCAGTATGGTGGTAAAGGAGGAGGTTACAGTAGCAGGTGGTTTTCAAGAAAAGTCACATGTAAATCATACAGAGGTTGTGGATTTCATAAATGATGAATAAAACTACTAATGTTGTGATTGACACACCGCTGTCAATAAGAGAAAGTGAGTCAGCATGTGTTCAGAGTAGAGCTAATGGCCTGATCCCCCTCAGCTCTGGCTTTTATAGTAGGGGTCCCATAGGAATCATGGACCACTACCAGCTGAGCTCAGATTTGCTTCTCGTCATGGAGATGTTGCCTTAAAAAGTTCCTTCTTGCCCAATCCCCTTCTTTGTACCTGGTATGTTTTCTGCCACAAGCTCTTTTTCCAGGCTCTTGATTCGATTGTAGAATATGTTATCTGCTTCATCTGTGTTCTTAAGTTCTCCTTCAATTGTGAATTGCACATCTGGAGCAATGTTCTTGTTGCCCAGATGATGAAGAACCTCAGCAGTGCAGTTAACAGTACTGTCCTGTTACAGAGTTAATTATGTGTATTAATATTTGATTAAATAGACATATAATATGGAAATTTGTAGTTCTAAAATTTTTGTTTTCTTTGTTTTCTTTATGTAGTTGCTGTTTTTCTCTAAGTCTGGCCCATACAGATTTGTTGATTATCTAAGAAAAGGTTAAATTCATAGTATTTCTATGAATATACTATAAGGGCAGTTTTCCTTCTGCGGTGACAGAAAGGTCAATCAATGGTTGTGGTGCAAAAGAATGTTACTTGGGCTCTTCAGGTGTAGTAATAGGTTCAAATAACTGCAGTTTTCAACTGAATGATGCTGAAATGTCCCTGTGATCTCTCAAGCATTTTCTCGTGTTACAGTGGTAGGTACCAGATGTTCAGGGCTTTTATGGTGAAAGAAATGGGGGTTCCGTTATGGTAAAATTTAGCCTTTTTTTTTCCTGATTTGCAGTATAGAAAAATCTGAAGCGTGCTGTCAGGTATTATTAACTGATGTGTGCACTGGCCTCATCTAGGATCAGCAGCATAAACCAGTGCATTTTTATTACGTGCCAGTAGTGCGAACTTCTGCCCACATAATGTGTTATTTAAATAAATGTGAACTCACTTTGTCAAGGACATCTTCTAATACCATTTCCAGATAGTACTTATGCCCAACACCATCGATGTCCTAAATAAGAAAACATTAAGAACATTTATTTTGTGAAATGACTTTGCATTGTGTAAAATACTCTAGTTACTGTGAAGTGCTGCAGTGGTGCTGATTCTCTACAGGGCCCCATACATAGCTTGGATATTATTCTAGTTTTTCCTGCCATGTTAAGATGACTTGTTTAATGTGCACCTGATTAGTACCTCTTCATCCATCTCTAGTCTTGTATACTACATATTTGTCCAGTATTTAGGCTTGCTGTGTCTTTCTGTCCAATAATGTGCAGCTTGGCTTAATACTGAAGTAAGTTTTAACTGGGTTCCTTATATTAAGCCTGTGTGTGCTGTTGCCTTCCCGAGGCAGCCTTGCCCTCCTCGCAGCCAGCCAGTCAGCCCCTCCGAGGCGATAAGCGATGCCGCTGCCCGCTTTCGGGAGACAGATAACCTGCCAGCCGCCCTCTTCGAGCTCCGGCACGGCGCGGCGGCCTGTCCCGGCCTTCCCCCTGGCCCTCACCTGCCTGCGGCCTCTGCGGATGGCCTGCAGCACCAGGCCGCGCCAGGGGCTCCCCCGCCGGTAGCTGAGGTAGCAGGCGGCCAGCGCTGCCGCCCGGGTGGCGGAGTGGTGGCTCGGTGGCAGCTCCATGACGAAGGGGAGCCGCTTCCTCCTTCCGCAGGAAGAGACCGGGGAGGAGCGGGGCCGCCCCGCTGGGGCTGCGGCTCCCGCCCCGGCAGCGGCTCAGAGGAGAGCCGGGCCGGGTTCGCCCGGGTCTGACCTCTCCCGTCCTGCACTGGGCGCTGCAGGGAGCATCCCTGACACACTGGGGTTGTTCCACCGCCCAGGCACCGGACCGAGTGCTCACGGGTGTAACCGGTGGCAGCGCAGCCAGTGGGACCGCGGGCAGACGTTCTGGAGAGGATTCACATCCCTCCAGGTTCGCTTAAAAATGATTTACCAATTCATGTTGACAAGTTTTTTTCCCTGATTATCTCCTTGTTCAGCGTCTGTGCCTAACATCAAAGTATTTTGTGGGTGGAAACTGTAGGTATGTGCAGAAACAGCAATAAGAATCTTGTTACTCAAGTCAACAAAAAGCACACGCCTAAAGGTAAGCAGGCTTTATTAGCGTTGCTTGCCGAGGCTGTGTTTTGTGGGATTTAACTCACTGCAGTCTCAGCTTCCTGCTTGCAAAATGAGTCCTGGTGCTCCCTCTTTGGGCGTTAAATAACCTCAAGATGTTGTTTCATAGAATCATAGAATAGTTAGGGTCTGAAAGGACCTTAAGATCATCTAGTTCCAACCCCCCTGCCAAGGGCAGGGACACCTCACACTAAACCATTCCACCCAAGGCCTCATCCAGCCTCATTCATCTGCTGTTGTACGGTGTTTAGCCATTTTGTTTACACAGAACTGAACAGAATAAAGCAAAATGAAGAATGGGATTTATTTTTTTTTTCTGTAGAGAACTGTGGTTTGTGTAATGAGTAACATGGTTTTGTTCTTAGGTTTGAGTATACACACAAGAAACAGACTGGTGGAGCAGGCCAGTATGGCAAAGTTATCGGTGTGCTTGAGCCCCTGGATCCAGAGGACTACACAAAAGTAGAGTTTGAAGACAGAACCATTGGCACAAATATTCCAAAACAATTCGTGCCTGCTATTGAAAAGGTACAAAATATTTGTGTGTATATCGTTTAAAAAATACTGTTTGTTTTCCTGCTATACAGTCTGCATTTACTGTGATTGCCTTGCTTCAAGGCAAGGCAGCTTTTCCCATTACTTCAGTGGAAGCAGAATCACATTTGTGTGGTTTTCCTTCATTTCTGACATTCCTAGGTTTTCCACTTAATTTAGAAGCTGCTGTTTGTTTTCTTTGGTGATGTGTGCTTGCTCTATTTCCACAGCAGTGCCTCCATACAGAAGGCAGGCTTTCCTGTCTTGCAGTGAAACAAGCCTCCTGTTGAATCTGCTTTTTAATGGCCCCCTTCTGCTTTCGATTGTGGCCACACAATTCTCAAATCTAACCCTGAAATATGTAACATTTTTTTGTGACTTCTCTGAGGCCAGCTATGTAGGAAGCTGTAATTAAGCTGGATTTCCTGCATGAATTACCAAATGTTCTTTCTCTTTTCTCTCTTCTGCAGCCTTCCTCTCTGTCTGTCTCTCTGAAACTGTATAATTTACCACGTCCTAATTTAAGTAGTACCTGCCATGGTCCTCGAATTCTTACAATAATGGATTCACCCAAAATAATTCCTTTCTTGCTACATGATGCAACACTTAAAGATTTTTGCCAAATCCTGGAAAAAGCCTGCAGTCTTAAAAGACTCTTGTTCTTTAGTTAAGTGGTTAGAGTAGTTCTTTCCACAAAGAGCATTCTTTTAGATTTTGGTCATACAGTCCCTTACCAAAGCAAAGTTTTGAGTTGAGACATTTCCTTTTCTTGTCCTTAGCTTGTTACATTATTTCTGTTTTTTAAAAAGAGCAATATTGAACTGAGGTGCCAAAGAATGATAGTACAGAGTTTTCAAATGCTTGGGAATGGGAAGTTTTCCCTGCTGTTTTTTCTCCCATTATCTTACCAAGCAAGAAGGTCTATTGGGTAGATGCAGGATTGCTGTTAGACATTATGAAAGGTTTTGGTGGGTTTTTTTTTTGTTACTACTGCTTTGGTTTTTAAGTTTAATGTCTTTTGCAGGCTATTGTTAATGCTGCTCTTTTTTTAGGCTTTGTTTTGGTCTGCAGACTGCTAACTTGGGAGATGTTATTTCACAGGGATTCCGAGAAGCATGTGAAAAAGGTCTAGTGTCAGGGCACAGGATCTCTGGAGTGCGGTTTGTCTTAGAAGATGGTGCACATCACATGGTGGACTCCAATGAAATCTCTTTTGTCAGAGCAGGAGAAGGAGCCCTGAAGCAAGGTACAAATCTGGTCATTTGGATCTGTGGTCCTGCTTGCTATCTGACTGTTGGAGCTGAATCTGATGTACTCATTTCTATAGGTTCATTGTTTGCCTGGTGTATCCTCTGGATACACTCAAAGTTTGGCCAGTTGTGTAGAGCAGAATATCTGCAAGAGTTTATAGAAATTTTAAGGGAGGCACAATAGTTCTTTTGGTTATTTGGAGAAATCCTGTTTATAGTACAGAAATACCAACAGCTTCATTTTTAGACAGTTACAAAAAAGAACATTTTATCAAACTGTATGCCTTCTGGCATTGCAATCTCAGGAATAAAAGGCAGGGGAGCTGGAATTCCACATAGTTGATTATTGTTTTCCCCCACTGATGTGAAAAGCACTTAGTGTTAACCATAAAACATCTCTTTGGTATGCACAGATGTACCTTGGATTACATCAGGCGTGTTCTTTTACGTTTGATTATTTAATTATTTTTTTTCCCACTCCAGCTATGGAGAATGCCACTGTGCGTATACTTGAACCTGTTATGGCCGTGGAGGTGATGGCCCCCACGGAATTCCAAGGAGCAGTGATAGCTGGAATTAATCGCCGCCATGGCGTGATCACAGGACAAGATGGCGCAGAGGATTACTTTACTCTTTATGCTGAGGTTTGTGTTGTTTAGTGGCTCCTGACCTTTCCTTTTCTTGTGCTGCCTTTCAACTCTCTTTACTGTTTTACTTCCTGTCTAATGTATGTAAACTTGTAGCTGTGTTTTTCAGTGGATGAACATGACATCGGTTTTTCACCAGATAAGCATAACAGTGTATTGTGCAGTGTTAGTAAACCTATTGTAGATTCGTCTTGCTCCAGAGAAGCCAGTTTACTGACCTAAAGTCAGATGATGGCAGAGAAAGAAACAGCACTCTGGTTGCTCGAGATGGGCCGGCTGTGCTACTCAAAACAAATCTGGGCAGCAAGACAGGCACACAGAGCTCAGGGGAAGATCTTTTTGTCTGCTGTCTTCCTTCAGCTGTTGCCTGCATTAATGTAATTGCAGATAAATGCAAATTACTTGTCTTCAATGTTCCTTTTTTTTTTTTTCCCAAAGAAAACGCGTGTTCTTGCGGTGGTGAGGTAAATCATCATTTACTTTAGCTAAGGGCAGGCTACACACTGCATTGCTTCTGCTTCATAAATTGTTTAGAGCTGCAGTCTTGAGTTATTTCAAGCGTAATCTCGTGCTGGGTGTCACAGATTACTGAGTCTGGGATATTTCAATATGTGGAGCATTCAGACTCTGGTGGAATTTTGGGGATTTCCTGCTGGAAAAACTGTGAATACAGATTAGTTGAAATAAGCGGTAGTTTACAAAACCAGATAATTAGATCACTCCTGTTTCAAAAGAGCACCAGATTTTGCTGACTTTGCAATTGTAATTGAGATTAATTGGATGATAACCAAAGTTGATGGAAAATCATGTTGTTTTTAAAAGAGTATTTTTGGATTTTAGGTGCCACTGAATGATATGTTCGGATATGCTACTGAGTTGAGGTCTTGCACAGAGGTATGTACTCACGGGACTTTTTGCTAAAACATGTTTATTTCTGTAAATCAAGTATGCTGATTTGTGTAATTGTACACAATGTATGCAACAGTAAAAGCAGTAAGAATCAAGTGCAGAATCAGAAAATAAGCTTAGAGGTTTTGCTGTTACATTAACTGTAGCTTTTTAAGTAGCATGGCTATCATCAGCTGTGTCATTTCTGGCCAGAAAATTCTTTCATGCTTTGAGGACAGAAGAGATTTAGAGTTGTTAGCAATACAAAGTGGTTGGTATCAGTAAAGGTATTGAATTCACAGGCTGGAAAAGTTTAGGCATACACCTTAAATTATGGATTTCTGCAGGTAGAAGAGATTTTTTTTGCAGCAGTGCCAAAAGGTTAAGGTGTCCTTTTTTTATAATCTATATGCCTGTAGTTATATGCTCTTTGAATGCATTTGAATTGGGCAAGTCTGCGTGTGACATAAAATCCACTGTTCCACATCTGGTGACACAAAAGTGTTGGTTTTCTGTGGGCACTCAAATGGGTTGGTATGAATACCGCAGTCACTTTTAGGTTTGAAGCAGAATTGTCACACTCATGTGGTAGGAATCACAGGTGATCTTAAAGTCTTGTTCACAGGAATAACATCCAGATACTGTGTGGGTTTATATCTCGTACATGTGTGCCTCAGTACATGATGTATGGTTCATCATACATGCTTACTGCGTATATTTCACAGATGAGGGTGTGGCCTGCTAAATAAGTTTACACTGTTTGTGTCCTTACTTTGACTGTTCTTCCTCTAACTCTACAGGGAAAGGGTGAATATACAATGGAATACTGTAAATACCAACAGTGTTCGCCCAGCACTCAAGAAGAAGTAATTAACAAATACCTCGAAGCAACAGGGCGACTTCCTGCAAAAAAGGGCAAAGTCAAAAACTGACTCTTTTCCTCTCGTGTTTGTTGAATGTTTTTTCACAATATTCTCCCAAAGCTCCATTGCCCAAGCTGTGGCAGCAGTCAAGGCTGGCTGGATAAGTGCAAGCTGCAGCAGGACTTGGACTTGTCATTTCATCGTAGTATCCTTCCTTTGTGGTGTTCTGAGAAGCCACCAGGAGATTACAGAATTGCTCACATGTAAATGCTACTCATTAGCAAAATATATAAATGTTCAAACATGGATGTTAATTTGTCTTAATCCATCTGTAGTAAAATAATTTTAATTTTTACTTGATACATCATTATTTTGTAATCAGGCCAGTTCCTGTTTCCCTGGTTTTGAAAGTTTAAAAATTTTTATTCAGGAGACTTGGCAAATGCTGACCTGCTGGACAGGCATGGGGGGATGAGCCACAACCCCATGCTCAGCATTTTTTTCTCACCTCCTCCAGGCACAGATCCTTTGGCACTTCCAGCATCCCTTCCAGAGAATGAATGTCACTTTTCCCTCCACATCCTTCAGAAACCATGCCAGAAGCCTCCAAAGTCTTTCTTGTCACCAAATCTGTCTGTCTCTGACAGTAGAGGGTATTTGAAGAGGATTGAGGAGAATATAGGTAAAAGTTAACTCTTTCTGACACTCTGAGTTACATGGATTTATCTTATGGCCTTGCTTTCTTGTTAGAAAACTAAACCAAAGTTTACTTTTCCCAGTATCTTCCAATCAAGAGGACATGTTACTGCTGATGCTAGCTTGATGCATCACTTGAATGGTTCTTGGTCACTCAGAAGAGAGCTGAGACAAGGGTACTATAGTTAGGTGAGAAGGAGTAGTTATCATTATTTACTTTTTTGTTAGTTGCTACCAGAGGATCCACACTGAGGTTTCTTTGCGTGGTCTCTCTTCCTGTCCCACTCAGCTTAACAGTATTTTTGCAGACTTCCAGTAAACAGAGAATGAATTTCCAGTTCAAAACCAGCCACATTCCTGGCACAGGATCAGGGTTGATGGTTACCAGACACAGACAGAACTCTAGCAGCTGGGCATCTTCTCAGGCTTTGCAGGCAGACAGTGAAAATTACTTACTTTAACCTCAAGAACAGTGAGAGATTGGTCATGGGTAGTTACATGCTGTCTAAACACAGGCAAAATGCATATGAGTATGATACTGCTTTGGGCCAAATCCTTCTTGATTCCCTTACACTCATAGCTTTGGTTTTGTGAGAATACTCAGCTGGGACTTGTTTCACAAAAAGCCCTGCAGGTTCTCATGACATTTGGAAATTTTCTTAAGCAAATACAGCACGTTTTCCAAAAGTCAGAGGTGGGTTATAAAAGCAGAATCAATATAAGGAAGAAATGGGGTAGTTATTATTTTATTTATGTATATGGCTTTTATGTTGTGCTTGGTTGAGGCCAGTTGTGCAGTGAATTCCTTGCTCATGGGTGCAGCCAAGGGAGCGCTGGTTCTCGGCAGACCTGGCACAGTGTGGTTGACCTAGCTCAAGCACAGGGAAGAGAATCTGTGGGTGAGGGAAGACTCACAGGAAATGGGGCACTGGAGGTAGGGTGGAGAATGAGAGCCTTGGGACACCCTAGAGTTTGTTTCTTTGAGCATGGTGGGGCTTTTATTTAGTCTAATTTTAGGTAGTGCTCACATGATGTCTGAGTTAGGTGAACTCTTCCTAGCAGCAAAGAGGGAAAAGAGTGATTCCTCTTCTCTTGCCTCCACCTCTTCCAAACAGGCTCTGCGTAGGTTTTGTAGCATGGAGAATTCACTGTGAACCTCCCCAGGCCTTATCTCAGACCACATCTGCATTGATGTAACCAAGAATTTTGCTGTATGATACTGGGTTCTGGCCTACTAACTGAAATCATGGCCCTAAAGAAGATGGTGGAAATTTTGCTTTTGAATTCCAACAGGTCTGCTACTTCTCCAGAAGTCAGAGTGCAGCTTCTCATCTGACATGAGTTTGAGTTGCTTATTAGTAATCAGTTATACCCATCTGGAAAGTTAGAAGTGCCAAATCCTTGTGTCTGGAGAGCCTCACGAGGTAAGGGAACAGAACTTGCAGTTAGGTGTGTGCTAAAGTAGAGCCCCAAAGTGCAAAATCTGTGCTATTCTTTTAATTCTAAAAAATATTTGCATCACCAGTTTCTTTAAGAAATGTTGCCATTACAAGCTCTGATTTCATGCTTTAGATGATGGAGAATGTTTTACCAGCATGAAGGAAAACACCAGGAGTATGTGAAATGCTGCTTCATGGAATTTATTGTAATGCCTGTTATGTGCTGATATAAAAAGCTTCAGTCAGTAAAAGTACATTGGACTGTAATACACTTGTGTAAAACGCCTGAATTTGTGGGGGTTAACAGATCACCTGCCTAAATAGTTAAAGTTGTCATGGTAAGTATCTTACATCATGGTTTCCAGTTACAGATCAATGATAGCGCAATGTAGCACAAATTATAATGAACAAAATCATCCCAGAAGCAGAGGCCGTGTTTCCCAAAGGAAGAGGTACTTACTGATAATAAGTTAATTTAACCTGGGAGAAATCTTGCTCATGGGGGGAAGAAAAAGCAAACTGGAGATAGTTTGGCACTATCTGAGCAAATGGAGGCAAGGCAGCAGCAGCTCTGCTGCAACACAAGTGAAGATTTGGGCATGA
>JAVHNF010009440.1:0-12884 GCA_034783455.1 Micropsitta finschii | reverse complement strand
CTGCCAGGGATGGAGCATTCACAACTTCCTTCAGCAACCCATTCCAGTGTCTCACCACCATAACAGTAAAGAACTTCCTCCTTATATCCAATCTAAACTTCCCCTGTTTAAGTTATCCGAGAACCCTGTCCACATAGGAAGGTGAGTCCTCTGCTTACTGCCTTCATTTACACAGTTTCTTTTTATTATAAGGTATTACTAATGCCTCCTGAGTGGATCAGTTTAGCAAGTCATGCTCTGTAAGTCTACCCTAACCTAGCAGAGGCATAATGTTCTCTTTTGTCACCACTGAGCTGGAAAGTACCACCATCACCTGATTCATACACGTAGCCTTGCTTTTCTTCCCAGAAAAAATACAGAACAGAAATGTTTATTGATGATTAGTCTTTTCTGCATCATTAACAACTTTGTCATCTTCACCAAGTAATGCCTGATACTGTTGCTAGGATATCTTTTCTTTCCAAGATACTTAAATAATCTTTACTGTCCCAAGCTCTGCTAGCCATTGATTTTTCCCTGTTGTCTTTTGCTTCCTTCATCAATTTTCTACACTTCATAACTTCTAACTTATATTGATTACCATCTCCTACTCTTTTTTTTCCATATTGCTATAATATTGCTTCTTGATTTCTAATTGCTGCCTTCCTCATAATTCTGAAACAGCTTTCAGTTGATAGTGTCCCACTGAAAGACAATCTATATCTGCTCATCCAATAAAATCCTCTTTTAAAAGTGCATTTTTACAGCGAAAGATATTCTCATAGTTTATTTTACTACTAGTTTTCCTTAGCTTTGTGTATTGACCCCTCTGAGGAATAAAACATATGTATTACTTGTTCTTTTACGCCATGTACCTGTATGCCCACACTGAAGGTAATCAGGCTGTGTCCAAATTCTTTACCAGCCATTAGGGTAGAAGTCAGTTCCTGAAGTAAGATTTTCTTGTCTATCTTTTATTCAAAGTTTAATAACTTGTTAGCACTGTCTTCATGAGGCAGCATGTCTGTCACTGTGATGCCTGCATCACTGCCATTCTTCCTTCTAACCATCACAGACAGAAATCTAAGCAGCACCTAACAGATTTTGCTCTTTGATTTAATGTGGCGAGCAACCTGAGGACCACCACGCATTTTACCAAGTCTTTGCTGATTAATACTGATTCACATGCTTTCAAGATCCCAAACTTTTGAGTTATCCATATTCATACAACGTACAGCACTGGCTTTATGCAGACTGTGTAGACTCTCCCTAGTCTCTTATCACCTTTCCTGACCTCTCTGTCTTTCATAAACAAAAGTCAATGATCTGAATATTTCAGTGTTAGGAACTAACCTATTAGATTTTAGAAATGGCATTTATACCATAACTGCACCATTTCTTCTGGGATAATGTTGCATTCCTATGGCTTGTCTGAACTACTAACACACTTTCCAAGGACTAAGATTATCACTTTTATCTGACATTCTGTACCACATCAACTCAATTTGTTTGCAAAAAAATCTAAGTTTGAACTCTACTGCTCCCTCTTTTGTTTTCAGTTTTATATCTCCCTTGATGCAGTATCTAATTTCCAAGAGTGAAAACTATCCCCTTTTCCTCCCACTTTGTATGTGTAAGACTCTCTGATCTGGGTGGGAAGTGACATAATTTTCCATAGAACCTCAACTTCCAGTTTCACCTCAGTATTACAGCCAACTATCCAAACCCCGTGTCTCCCACTTTCTGTATTTTTTCACCCATTTGCTTGATATGACATCTAAGAAAATCACACTGTTTTTCTTCATGTCCTTGCTTGACGTCTTCTATAATCTGCATAATTCTACATTTGCCCAAATAATTTTCTCTATTGTTGATAACCACTGATGGAAACTTGCCAGCCTTACAGTTTCATTTCATGTTTTTATGCTAGGGAGACAGCTGACAGATTTCTTGCTGAATTCTCTATTCATTTAACTAAACATAGCATTGCTGGTGATAGCTGAATTTTAGGATGACTGAAGAACCTTGCAGCAGCAGACTGCTTTCTCACTTCACAAGCTGTAACCCTTTAAGTATATCTCCAGTGCCTCTCTCTTCTGCTCTGCCAGAGGAAGTTTCTCCCATATTTTTTTTAGTGGGTATCTGAAAAGGTGTTCATATTTATAGCTTGGTTGCATGTCTTCTGGCTTGTTCCCATCATCTGACCACATTTCTTTAATTTCCAATTTTTCCTTTTCACACATTCCTCCCCTGAGGACCTCAAAAGCATCTGGTTGTCCTAAGCTGTACAGTGGTGGGATCCAAGCTTCTAATATCATGTATGTTCTCCTTTCACTCTGATGATTAGTTTGCCTTCAGGTACTGGAAATTTCATGTCTTATCATGAGAAGTCAGTTCAAACTTGACTTATCATGAAAAGTCAGCTACAAATTCTGGGTCTGACCAAAGAGGCACTGGTCCCATGCTGCACAAGCATACAGATGTTTTCAAGAAGCTTACAAGAACCTTGCCTTGCCAGTTGGGTGAGAAACAGTGAGCCCCATCCCATAAAGACAATGGAACAAAGAACAAAACACAAATTACAGATGCTTGGCAAGACACTGGACAGGCTTTCCTACCTCTTCGCCCCAAAAGCAGCCTACAGTTCCTGTCTTTCCTGGGTGAGCTCTCCTTAGCACAGCCAGTGCCACATCCCTGTCTATATTTTGGGTAATATTTAACCATTCTCCAACTGTATCACCCTGGGAGACTATGACTAGTTCATTTAGAATTGCTGGGGAATAAATGACACTTCAGTTAGGTTACTATCTGAAGATTTACACAGATTAGCATAGATATGTCATTGCAATATATGTCAGGATTTGTATAAATTCAGCAGCCAAAAGGGAAAAAGCCACAAGGGGTATAGGTATGGCTATGCATATGGGCTTAGAGTCATCCCTCCTGACTTCAGAAATCTACTTGAGTCCCCCAAATTAGATGCGCAGCCATCCTTGCCTCTGTATTTTGGCAATGAAGAGTGATAGACGGATTTTCTCTTGAAAAGAGCCTGAAATCACACTGCCTTCTGGAAAGTGCTTATTCCTCTCCTCTGACTGTATGGAGGGGGCCTCTGCGAAACAAATTAGGTGGGCTGCCCCCCTCATAAAGGTTAGCAGCTAACAAATACCAGAGAAAATACTCAGTTAATGTTCACCTCCTTTGAATTACAGTATTTTCCCAAAATAGACTGGTCAGCTTCCTCCCAAAGAGAGCTATTTTAGTTGTACACTTTTCTAACAGGCAGTTCTTGTGATCCTGTTCAAACGCAACCAGTGATTTGGTGCGTTAATAACATCTCAGTACTAAGGTAACCTAAGAATATAAAATGTTGAGTATGTGTGGTGTTCCAGTCTTAATGTGCTTTTCCTGAGGAATTCTGCAACGAGGCCAGTTGTTAAGTGTTGTTATGACACACTCCTGGGCTTTCACTTTGACTTCTTTTCAAATCTTGAGTTTTCCAACGTCTGAAAAGGTCATTTCAATGTGCTGAGGTCATATGTTAAAAAGCTGAAAGCAGGGGCCCTCACTAATGGTGCTCTGAAAGCAATTGTTTGGCAGAAGTTCATCACATAAATCCCTCTATACTTTTTTAGGATTGTAAAAGGAAAAAATATACTTTGTCCTCTAAGGAGGGGATGTAAAGATGATGTCCAGGAGACATTGTTCAGCCACTAAGAGCTGGAATGGAGACTAGAACAAGTGGGTGGGGAGAAAAAAGGCCACTAGTATCAGTGAGAAGCCAGAAGAGCACTGGCAGGAGAGATGAGGGAAAAAGAGAATCAGGGAAGTTGTAAATAAGAACCAGAAGAAACAAGAATATTCTTACATACTGGTAGAGAGACAGGCAAGTCCCTCATCTGTAAAGCTAACATTAGACTTTTGTTATATGGTCAAGTTCTAACATTTAAACTTTACACAGATTTTCATAACTTTAATTTAAAATTCATGTTAATTCCTCTTTGGAAATGGGTATTTTGTTTTAAGGGTAGTTTATTTCAGTTTAGGTGGAACACAGAGCTCAGCAGTTTTAACCAAGCAAAGCAATGTTAATTAAACCAATGAAGAAGACCTCCCATAGCCTGCTGTACCACTTCAGGCACCCTGCCTTAAAGACATAAAAAAGTAAACAGATGCAATTTTATTTATGTTTTTTTACCCTTCTGATCTGTCACAAAGAGGTTTGCTTCAAATGCCCAGGTGCTGGGAACAATGTTTAAGATTGGTTGCAAAGCAGATTGCAGTAAGGGACAACTTTGGTCAGTACAAAACGAATCACGTGAATACACAAAGTTCCCACTTCAAGCCCTTTCTCCCCATAATGAAATCAACAGCACCTGGAGAAACAGTCCACAGAAATTTTCTCCCTGTATGTACAGAGTCAACATGCTGAGTTCTCCCAGGAGCAATACTCCTTGGGACTCAGGCAGGGTGTGACAAGGTGATTTACAACCTTTGAATCAGAGGCAGCAGCATTTGGCTCTGCTACCAGGACTTACCTCACCAAAATGGGCTGCGCTTCTCAAGGGAGCAGCTTCATAGGTCAGGCATAAAGGAATGAGATCCGAACCAGGCATGACTGTTTGATTACAATAGTATTTACAGTGCTTAACTATAGAGTAGTCATTTAATACTCATATATTCAAGAATCATATGAAATACAATTTTACGTATGCCTAGTGACATGCTATACAAATATTGGCCATCAAGGCTTGGAGAAAAAATAAAAAGGGTTAAATAAAAGATAGCCTGTGCTTCAAGAGATCGGATATTGTGGATGACTTTCTGCCAAAGAACGACCACGTACCCAGAGTACCAAAACAATGCCCATGCATTTTCCGTTGCAGAACATAAACAACGGAAAATTTCAAATACAAGGTAAAGAAGAGAGATGGCAATTAAATTCATAAATGACCTGATTTCAGCTGTAACAGTTATTTTTCTGCTTCATAGTAGCTGGTGCAGTGCTGTGTTTCTGCCTTAATCTGAGAACAATGCTGATAACACAGTGATGTTTTAGTTGTTTCTCAGTAGACCTTACCCTGATGAAGGACTTTTCAGTCTCATAGTCTGTCAGTGAGGAGGGGCACAAGAAACCAGTAGGGAGCAGAGAACAGGACACCTTATCCAAACTAACCAAAGAGGTATTTCATACCACAGCACGTCATGCCCAGTATATAAACTGGGGGGAGTTATGTGGAAGGCCCAGATCGCTGCTTGGGTTGGGGTGGGTATCTGTTGGTGGGTGGTGAGCAATTGTATTATGCATCACTTGTGCTTATTGTTTCTTTTTTCCTTTCCTTTTTTTAGTTTTATAGTCTCTCCTTTTGTTATTTCCATTTTTATTATTATTATTATACTTTAGTTATTGGACTGTTCTTATCTTAACCCATGAGCTTTACATTCTTTTGATTCTCCTCCTCATCCTGCCCTGAGCTGGGGGAGAAAGTGGAGTGTGAGTGAATGGCTGCATGGTTCTGAGCTACTGGATGGGCTTAAACCATGACAATAAACACTCATGAGACTACCTGCTAGCTGTTCTGTTACACAGCTGATCTGCTATAAAGACAACATTCACTCTGGTGTTGTAACAGCTCTGTTGACAATTGGAGGCTCATGCTGTTACTTAAAAATGAAAGGCTGTAGCTGAACCATTTAGATTAAGAAGAAAGACTGAGTGCCATAACAAGATAGGTAGCATATGCCAGTGAATCAGATGCAATTTGTATATTTTAACATTGAAACATTCTGTCCTGATTAAAGCTTAATTGGCCAAAACACTGACTCCGCAGACTTCTTGGCTACAATGAACACAAATATTTAAAATGCACAGTTCTTGATTAAAACAGTGACTGTGCACCACAACTAATATTTAAACAAAAAGGAGAGGAACGAAAGTATAAAATGTTCCCAAGTTACTCAAATAGAACTGCGGTGGTAATGATTCTGAGGTTGGTCACTTGAACTTATAAAATGAATTTTTGTCTTTATTAAAACAAAGAGAAATTAAGAACTCATTCTTTTTGGTTTTTAAATTGGACTTGGTTAGTCAGCTTCCCTTATTACTTTTGAAAACCACCTCTAAACTTATTTCTCATTCTTTTTATTTGCCAGGCAATTTTGATAATTGCCTGTGTCCTCCAAGGCTGGAGAGCAAAACTGAAGGAATTCTCAGTTAGCTGCTGGCAAAATGGTCTGAAGAAGTTTCAACAAATGGCTTTTACTTCCTCCAGACATAGCTTCTAGAAGTTTTATATTGTTCATTTCTCCACATGAGCAGCCCTTTACTAGACCTGCCTTTGTTACAGGGCATTTTGAACAACACAATGGAAGATGGAAACAGAAGGCTGGCAGAGAAGCCAGCAGCTGTTACTCAGAAATACTGATCTATTTTTCAAGTCTTCCCCCCATTCCAGCCCCTCCCCCCCAACACACTTTCCATCAGGGTATGTGTTAGCAGCCTTTTTCATCCAAGCCTCATGGCAGGATTTATCAGTTCCTTCCACAAACCCAGAAAATGATGCAATCTACATCCCAATTTGAGGCCAATTCATGAGAATGAGTCATGGTATTAATTTCAGATTATGTATGAAATTTCTCATCCTCCTTTTTCCAAATAGAATTGCTCATTTTACAGGAGCAGGTCTTGTATTCTGGCAGGTCCCTGAAGTACAGAGCTACATGATTGTTGACCTTAAGCATAGATGCCACTGGACTAGCTCTCTTAGCCTGCCTAGTCACATATTTGATACATGAAAGCCAAAATCTGTTGCCTAGATATTTCACGAAAAAGGCTGAATAGTGGAGAAGTGTTGCAACCTATGTAGCATTGCAGATACTGATTCAAAGACAGTAGGTCTTCATTACTGTTGTTCGTCTTTTGACTTTGTCACATCGGAATTGCCTGCAGAACCCAAGACACATAGAATAGCAACCGAACTACAGAAATAGAAAATAATTTCTCTCTGTGCTGGGTCAAAAAATCTTGCTGTCAGTTTCATGAAGTATTTTAGACAGTCACATATTATCATAAGTAGTGGTTTCTAGTCTGGGTAGAAGAAAGAAGAAGTAGAAACTCGTTTATGCATAAGGAAAATTGGAAGGTTGGAAAAAAAACCAACCCCCTACATAGCCCAGGAATTTGCAAATGAATTTTAAAATGCACTAAAAAAAAAAAAAAAAAAAAGAAATAAAAATGGTCCTTCAAAGCCTACCATTTTCATTGTTCAGGAGAATTTAAAACAAAGGAAGATATTGACACATACTCCATTGTTACATTAAAGCGGCAACAACCCATTTCAAAGCAGCAAGTTTCTAATGGGATCCTATGGCTTGTAAAGCTTTTTGAGTGATCATTTAATCTACAGAAATGCAACCACTAAACTCAAACCTCTGTAGACAGGAACTTTCCGTAAAAGTAATATTTGACAACTACTGAACAAAAATACTTTGCCATGAGAGGCTACTATCTGTTTACTATATTAAATATACAGATCTCTGTGTTTTTATTAGAAGATTTTTTCCTTTAACAAGGCAGATGGAGGAGCTTACATATACAGCAAACCCTTTTACTGCAAAAACGTGCACAAGATTCAGTGTAGAAATAGCATGACATTTGGGAGGATTACAAACTCTCTCTCTCTGGGTGATGCCCAGAGACAAGCAATACAGTTATATTTGCTTCCCTCCTGAGGCAGTGAGGAGTCAGAGACGACAAGAGATTTTTATGTCAGCTCTAATGCTTTTACTCTGCTGGTAGACCCTACCAATTTGAGAAATTTAACAGTAGGCCCACTGCTTGCAATTATTTCAAATATACATATATATTAATCTGTGTGAAATCTCCTGGAGATATTCATGGCAGTGCTATGGAAAGTCCTTCCTTATGGGACTGACCAACTGATGTACCAAAGCCAGATGGGAAGTGAACTATTGGACCATCTTGCTTACTCTGTCATGGACTTCAACACTTCCCTGAACAAATGGCTTTTCAATGGAGGTCTGATATTAGAAATTTGTAAACTGCAATCAAATCCAGTCACTAATAAACATGGGACTTCTTGAACACTACTCTTTAAAGACATATTATTGTCTTGGGTTCAGAAGTAGCAGTAATTTTTCTCCTTCTTAGTAGCTGGTGCAGTGTTGTGGTTTTGACTTTTGGCCATGGAACAGTGCTAATAACTCCAATGTTTTTAGTTGCTGGTCAGAATGTTTAGGCTGGCCAAGGACTTTCTGAGCCTCATGCTCTGCCAGAGAGGAGGAGAAGCCAGTAGGAAACAGAGACAGGACACCTGACCCAAACTAACCAAAGAGGCATTCCATACCACAGCACGTCATGCCCAGGATGTAGAACTGGGGGCAGTTACCTGGAAAGGGTAGATCACTGCTAGGGTCGGGCTGGGTATTGGTTGGCGGGTGTTGAGTGGTTGTCTTCTCTTCCCTTGTTATTTCCCTTATCATTATTATTATCATTGATGGTAGCAGCAGTGGTTTGTGTTATACCTTAGTTACTGGACTGCTCTTATCTCAACCCATGGGAGTTACATTCTTTCAATTCTCCGCCCCATCCCTCTGGAAGCAGTGTGGGGGTTAAGGGGGGGAGTGAGACAAAGACTGAGCAGCCTGATTTATGGCTGGGCTTAAACCATGACAAAAGCATTAAAATTCTTTTGGTTTTTACATGCTTTTATATTCTTACATATTTAAAATTAGCATTTCTGTTCATTCTAAAGCACGATCGCAGGCCCTCACTTGGTTTAAAGCATTATCTTTACATGCAGGTCAACTTCACATTGCCAGTATATGAAATTAAATACACATTCTCAGTGTTGTTTTGGTTTTTTTTTTTTGGGGGGGGGGCTCAGCTTAGTTGCTGTTTCTCCAAGCAAGTTCTAAAGGAGTTTCAAATAAGTTGAAAGATATTCAATTTATTTTCATTCCAGTAAATTGCTTTCTCAAGTGGCATTGTATCCTTAAGGTGTGCTATCCAGTTATCAACTGTAGGAAATACTTAGAATTCCCCAGCATGTAGTAGTATCTCTTCACCAGTAACTAGAAGCACTAGATATAAGGATCTAGAGCAAAGCTTTCAGTAATATATAAAAATATCATTCAAGAGGGGTAAGAAAAACAAAGCATGCATAAAGATATATAACATTTATCTGTTATTCAAGTGTAAGATAAAGGGAAAACTAAGGCAAAGATGTCCTTTCTTGACTAGCTTATGAGCTTCTACTACTTTGAATGACATATTTTACAGTTTAGCATTCACAAGTATTTTGCAACAACATTCCAAAGTAATTTGTAGCTCAAACCTGACTTCCTACCGCAGGTAAAGGCAAACTTTCAACAAGGCAAACAGGAAGATGAAAGTGATAACTTTAGACTTGCCCCTGTGCAGCCTGCCATGCACATAAACCTTGTGTTGATGTAGCCTGTAAGGGTTACATTTCAATTGTTATTCCACCTGATCTACTGAAAATCTCACCAAGTGTGGAAGTGTCTTCCACCTCCTCTAGATTGTTTTGTTTTGCTTTTTAAACCAAAACAATACAGCACAGCATTCCTGCACCTTCTGTTCTTCAAACAAGTCTAATAAGCCACTAATGAGTGGATTTACTACAAACACTTCAGAGCAGCAGCAGACAGACATCAGTTGAAAGCCTTCATTCCTGATCGGACCAGTATGACTATGCAGTACAGGAGACAATTACTCAAAGTATTATTCCCTTACAAATATACGATAGATATCAGCCAGACAGAAAACCAGATTTGAGCATCTGAGGGTCTAAACAGAAGCCTGCCCAGCCAGGGCAAAATTCAGAGCAGTGCAGTGGATATTTATTACAGACACCTAAAGGATCTGTGACCTTTGCACTGTAATTATTATATGTGTATTATTAATGTTTCCCTTTTCAGACAAGACTTACCTTACACCCACATCAGCATGTTGTAATTTGTGCCCTCAGCTCTGATTTTACATACTGTTTCTATGGTGCACTACTCTTATCCCAACATTGACTTTTTTTTTTAACAAGCGAGTTGCTTGTCAAGATCCTAATTTGCATTAGAATTACATTGCCCAAGTTTTAAAGCATTTAAAACATAACTACATTCAATTATGCTTCTTGGATGTAATGAGAAATTATACTTCCAAAACTATGTGGAGGAATACAGTTCGTTCTTCAGGGAGATACCTTCAGGAGTAATCTCCTAGCAGTCTGAGTACAGGAACAAGCATTAAGCTACTTAAAGTTTGTTCAAATTACTAAGGTATTGATTATTTTTTCAATCAATTAAAATATATTCATATATAGACAATGCGCCTGAATTTCGCTACTAGATTTAACATGGGGGGAAGTTTAATATCTTTATGTTTATTCTTCCTCAGCTGCAGCCAGCAAGTCCTGAAATGTTACTGCTTATAGGCTATTTGCACACTCAAGCTAATCTAAACCTAAACTCTTCTGATTTTTGACCCAAGAGAATA
Source organism: Micropsitta finschii (assembly GCA_034783455.1). Taxonomy (NCBI): domain Eukaryota; kingdom Metazoa; phylum Chordata; class Aves; order Psittaciformes; family Psittacidae; genus Micropsitta; species Micropsitta finschii. The sequence goes on along the minus strand of JAVHNF010009440.1, from coordinate 2,374 downwards.
AACTGCAATCAAATACAAACTGCAAAAACATTCAGCACTATAATTCAGTTTCCAGGAACCTGAGTTCATAGTCATCTCTGGTTCCCGTTTGCAGATCTACTAACCAGATCCCACCCTTCTTACATAAAAAACTGAATCTGAACAGTTCTGCCCAGGTGTTTTACTCTATTTACGCTGCCACTAAATTTCACTCCTTTTGCCATTTTCACATTCTTCAGAGAGAGTGCCCCCCTGACTGCTGCCAGTAGGTTTTTTCAGAAGTTTACTTAAAGCAGATGCTTCTCAATGACCTGTTGAAAAATAAAACTGATCATGTACATAACACTAAAATTAATGTAGTGTTAATGGGTCCTACCAGCTCACTGCGAAGTCGTGCACTTTTAAAATGCTGCTCAGTTTATACTCTCCATATTTCAGGCAGTGAGTGTATTCTTTAGGATGCATGTGTGTGGTCACTTGAATATCAATAGGAACCTCCTGGGGGAAAAAAAAAAGGAAAAACATTATTACCTCTCAGAAATGCTGTGTAAGTTAAAATAAACTACTACTGATTATGGTACTATTTTGAAAATACAATTTTGTCCTTTTTTTTCCACTGTTTCTTCTCCATTCCATTTTTATAATTTTTTTTTAATCACTGTTGTCCTTATATTATTAATTTTGGTACACACTGTTAAAGCTGAGTGCAGGTGTAACTGGGAGATTGGACTCTAGTGAACAGCTAAACACCATGATATTTGTTAATTTGTTCTTTTAAAACTATATGATTACAAATTAACTTCTGGACATTTATGTCACTCTAACATTGCTCTAGAAAGAGATCAAGCATCACTACTAATCCTTACCTGCAGTCAAAACAAACCAAAAAGCTCCCAAAACACAAAAAAACCCAACATTTGTATAGTTCCGCATAACAGCAATGGGAAAAGAAGAAATTCTATACAGTGGATACAGTGAAGAAAAGCAAAATATAGCAAATAAAATTTTGCATTTATAACAAAGTTTGTGAAATAACATGGGTACAACAAAAACTTGGCCTGCTACTTCAATTGTTCATGTCAGCCTGCTACTTTAATTGTTAATGTCAGACAGGTAACTGCTACTGGAAGAAAAGATGATGTTTAAAAAGGAAGGTTGTTGTTAGTATGAAATCTCCCATATTAAATTCAGGATAATCTCAGTTTTTAAGTAAGTGTTTGGTGGAAGACAGTCAGAATTTAAAGTCAAACTTCAGATAAATGAATTATTTTTCCGCAAAACAGAAGCGTTTTAAGATTGTTTAACAGTAAGTTTAAAACTACCAACTGAAGATGCAGTATCTACCCTGCGCTGGACCGTCTCACTGTTATTATTAATAAGTCAGGAGGTCTCAGTCTTTGGAATCTGTGGCTTCAAGAACAAACAGGAAAGCTAATTATGTAATTTAGACAAAACAGATCATACAGTAGATACGAATTAACTCTGAAGATAACTTTAAGTGGAATAGGACATATTAAGAGTATGCTATAGAGACATCTCTCAAGAAGCAACAATCATCAAGAAAACATCCTCATCATCAGACAATGGAAGGCAAAATCAGATGCTGATTGAAGTGGATTGCACAGCAAAGATTCATGGATAAAGTAATTAAGATCCACTGCAGGACTGGATTCCCAAAGAGATCCAAATCCTTCAGATACATCTACTGAGCAGATAAGAGAATACAAAAATACTGAACACCAAGATACCCTTGAAATGTTAGCCCAGTTCTCTTGAGCTCCAGCAGTTAACCTAGAGGGATAAGAACCACAGAATTGCTGGACTGTACCAGCTTAGCAGAAGAAAATCTGCTTGCCTGGACACAGCAGAGACATTCTTGCTATTTATCAAGAACCTTACTGTAATCTTGATATTCAGCATTCATGTCATCAGACAGAGGTGGCTGATCTCAACCTGACCTCAACTCAGACTTGATCGGAATTGAGTTTTCAGGCTCTTCAACAAAAAGAAGGGTATTCTGGAGCCAGGATTGGCTTTGCCAGATAAGGGGCAGAAGGGACTGCAGCATGTGCAGCATGAGAAGGATTCTGGATGGAAGGAAAGACACACATCAGCTTCCCCAAACAAGGAACTGGAAAATTATTCAGCATGGGCCCCAGAAACAAACTGGCCCTAAATTAGAGAGAAGATTCTTCATAATGATATTCAAGTCAAAATAAAATACTTCAGAGCACTTCCAAATACCTATTTGGACACCATAATTTGCACTTATAATTTACAGTCATCTTGAAATTACTGCCCAGGATTTTAGGCAGATAAATGGCATACAGTGGTATTCAAAACTCATAACATTACTTCAGAAAGCTCAGCTCCACTGAAGAGTTGATACTACATC
>JAVHNF010009434.1:34520-52965 GCA_034783455.1 Micropsitta finschii | reverse complement strand
TTGGGTGGAATGGTTTAGTGTGAGGTGTCCCTGCCCATGGCAGGGGGTTTGGAACTAGATGATCTTAAGGTCCTTTCTGACCCTAACTGTTCTGTGATTCTATGAACCGAAGTGAGGAGTAAGCACTGTCCTGAGGGCTGTGGTGAGAGCCTGCTGTTCCCACCAGCCCTTCTGCAAATAGGTCAGTGTCCAATTTGTGCTCTCTGCCTGGCCATGAGCACTGGCTGCCAGCAGGGAGTGAGTCAGCTGGGCTGCAGGAGCCCTGCACAAGCTTGCGGTCAGCGCTGGTTTCCTTCTCTAAATGCTTCACCCCCACCCTGCAGTGGGGAGAAAGTTAACCACCCTTTCCAGGGAGCCCAGGGATGGGTGCTTGTTTCTGAGGGACAGCTCGGGACTGGCAGTCTTGGCTGCCTGCTGCTCGCTGCTGTGCTTCTGGGAGGGAGGGCTGAGCAACTTCCCCGACCCTAAAAGCTTCAGCCATGCTCTGAGGCTGACAGTGCCCATATGCTTCCTGTAGCTGATATATTTTTATCTCATCCTCGTAATCTGTGACACCACCAACTGCAACAGCAGCTGCAGGGGAGCAGGGAACCTCTGCCAGGTATGGGGTTGTTTTTCATACATAGCAGGATTTCACTTGTTTACTGAAGGAAGCGGGGTTGATTAATCGTGTCACCGGACTCCCGCCCTAAAAGGACCAGTGGGAAAGTGTCCTTTCCCATCCATTCAACTCAGGTGCAACTACTGGGTCAACAGACACAAACGGGAGCAAGCACAACCTCTTAGTCGAGCTGGCTTAGTAGTGGCTTAATCTGACTACATTACCAGGATTTCTGGATTTACGCCCAGAAAGCAAACCCAATGTATAATATAAGTGATTAAAGTAAATACTATTATAAAATCGTATAGAAATTATAATAATATCAATTATTATTTTTAGAACTGAATATGTAGGCAAATATATGTAGCTAGTTAAGCTGCTAATGCCCAGAATTCTTCCTTTGTGCACTGCACAAAGGCAGGACTTCTATCCTGCTCTGGTGAGCAAGCATCAAGTATAGATGCAGTTAGCATCTGCCCTACTACATATGTAGTATGCTATTGAAGTGTATATGTGCAGGATGTCCATTATGTCACAAGCATTTCAGATTTACATGACCCACACCCAAGACAAAGGCAAAGCAAATGTGTCTCCAGACATTTAGTTTATTTGGAAAAAGAGCCTCAAGGCTCTTCCTGCATAATTCTGTTAGTTCCTTGCTGTCAGATTCTGTTAGTTCCTTGCTGTCAAGTTGGTAACATTTTTGGTCTTTCTTTCTTCCATTAGCCTTGCCATTCTGCCTGGTTTGTTTTAAAAAAGAGTTACTGCAGAATTTCCCAAAGAATAATAATATGGGGAAATAACTTGTGTTCTTTGGAAGCCAGTCTCATTAAATACCTGTGGATTTACTTCAAAGGAGAGGAAAGTTTAAACACAGAAACACTGGCAGATTAGCTCATTTCTATTTTTTATCTGCTTATTTTAGGTTTGTAGCTACAGACAAACCTTAATGTAGGGTAAACTTTGGCTTAAGGAGGCACCATTATTTGCTGTGAGACAAAGGTCAGCAACAAGCTCTGGAAAATATTTGTCAATAAAACCCTGATAAAACTAGGAAGCTATTAATGTGGTTTGTGGTTTACAAGACACTAAATCTTGTAAAGCAGTATTTGTCATGGTGACAGCCACCAAATAAATCTCAACATTATAAAGGGATGCTGCTAAACAGTTTGGAAAATGAAATGTTGAGCTGGAGCTTCAGACATTCAGATGAGCCATGTTCTGGGAAGACTGTAGAAATATCTCATAGCTACTTAGTGAAGGAAAGCAGATGGTGTCATGTAAAAGACCTTTCCTACACAAAAGTGGTGTACTGAGCAAAGTACCAAATGATGCTTGCCACCTGTTCAGCATAAAAGGATACCTTGAAATTAGAGAAGGGTGAGAAAAGGAATCAGATGTAAAGAATACTTTTGCTGAAGATGGTTTGCAGTGCATTGTTGTCCCTGGAGAAGGATAGATACACCTTACCCAGGCAGTGATCCTACACATAAACAACAGTTGAATTATTAGCATCATGTATGCTTTTCCTGGTATGTTTAAAACATTAGGCAGCAGTGTGATGAGTTGATCATGGGAAGAAGAGAGCCAACAGCACTTGTGGCTTTGAGACAGCAGCAGCTCCGAGGCCTGGAAAGCTGACAGCAAGTCTTTGGACGGGTAGTTAATGAACTGGGTAGGTAGAAGCCTTTGACCTTCTGGTTCTCTGCTATTTTTCCCTATTGAAAAGCTTTTGGCTTACTCAGGCTAGCTTGACTTTTAAGTTAAAGAAATGGCTGGTTTCTCTGCCCGAAGGTAATGAGATTACTTGATTTTCTGTACCAGAAGGGTCTATGGCAGCTACTATAGCACTTTCAAGGATAGTCTGGTCCAAGGCTCTGCAGGGGCTGCTTAGAGGAAGAAAGCTGCACAGTTCTCTGGCTGGTTCTTTTCCCAGGCCAGAAGAGCCAACAGGGATCCCTTCTAGCAACTGTGCAAAGAAAGAAACTGGAAAGGCTGGTACCCAGCATTGTTTTGAGTAAAGATCACTCAGAACAAAGAGAAGCCATCAGTTTCCTGCTCTGTTGCTATTGGGTGAGTGAGCTCCACTTTTCCTCTTGCTCTTCTTTTGTTTCTTTGTTTTCCCTCTCCCCACATCCCAGTCAGGGTCCTGAGTGCACCAACAGGCTCAAATTGCCCCCGCCTTTCCTCCTGTTCCAATAGCCCCTCTCATCTCCTATTTCAACTATATTTTCCCCATGACATCCCCTGAATCCAGGTTTATGTAATATAAGTAAAGCAAATGAGTCAGAAAGAAATGGAGCTAACAAGCCATGCATCTCTCATCACATCCCGCTCCCCCCCCCCCCCAATTTTTCTCTGCTATTATATCCCACAAACTCGACCGTTGTTTGTCCTTTCAACTTGCAAGTTATTAAGGCCAGGAGCTCTGTGCATACACTTGGGCAGCACGCCATTCAGTGGGGACCCGACTTCTGCTTGGGGCATTGCTATAATGTTAATTACAGTAATTGAGAATCTCAGGTGTGCTTTGGCTGGAGTTGAACCATAACAAAAAGCAAGCCTGTAGACTGTAAGAAAGGAGAAGAAGAAGCTTACTCAGCCCTGACAATTAATTTCCTCACTTTTGCCAAAGATGGAATAACAGTTTATATTTTTTCTTTCCTGAAACAGTACAGGAAATTCCCTGTAGGAGAGCCCAGGTTGTTCTAGCCCAAGCTTTTCCTTAGTGAGCTGGGCACAGAGCTGAGAAATGCCCTATGGACAAATTCATACATCCCTCCTGGAATACCAGGCTGAAAGCCATCTGCCAAGAACTCTAACACGATGTCCTGCTTGGCTCACCTGCAGCCAGAGGTTTTCTCAGTCCCAGACTTCACTCTCCAGGCAGAGTACCCCAGCAAGCCCTAGTTACACCCCGCCAGCTTCTTCAGAGAGCTTTTAACCCCAAATGGGGGTCCTGTAATTCCTTCGTATTTTGACTACACATCCAGGTACAACTGGAATTTCTGCTGCTTTCAAGAGCCTTGCCTCCAAGGCACTTAGGCAGTCTGGAATCAGTGTTTAGGCAAATAAATTATTTTGTCTGTATACATGTGTAGCTTTTGTCAGGAGTGATGCATCTATTGCTCTGCTAGGCAGCTATCTGAAGCCTGCACCTTGCAGAGTAAGATGCATTAAGTGACACCTGCCTTTGTACGCTGGCACTGGTCATTTGTATCCATGTATATGGCAGAACTGCTTGAGCTTTGAATGGCAGCTTCTTTTCTCTGTAATGATAGGAAGCATTTTAAGATTTGTTTAATGCTCACAATCACAGGCTTCACTCCATTTCCAACTTCAAGGCTGGGGCTGTCAAGCTGTCAAGCCATTTTAACAAGGCAGAAAGTATCAAGACAGAGAGCTAAGATGATGGGAATGCAGAAACAGCTAGCAGGTTCATTAGCTTGCAGACACTTTCTTAAAGTATGGCTGTGGACTAACCTTGAATTCTCAAGACCTGGCTTATTCTTATCTCTCTGCCACTGCCACAGTACAGAGCCTGGGCAGGAGATTTCACTTCTCTGTTTTACCTCCTGCCCATGTTTGTTCTGTAAATAACCAGGCCTTTTTGCTCAATTCCTGTACAATTCCATTAGGTTAACTTATTTTTCAAATATCAAATCCAGTCACTGGGAGGCTGTAGACTGGTCTGAAAAGTCTTTATGGAAATGCCATTCCCACACTCTTACCTGCCTAACTCAGATGAGATCTTTCTCTGAGTGATTTCACAAGGTGATGTGGCAAAACAAGTCAGAGAATAGAAACCTGGTGATTTTCATTTCTAGATGTGTTCTTGGAAGATTGTATCCTTTACCTAGTCCTGCTGTCACAGGTAGAATTGGCCTGAGGGAAATGTTAGATTGAGAACCAGAGAGAGAAGGAAAAAAGATCTTGCTGTCACAAGGAGCAGGGTCAGCATTCAGCCAGGCAAGACACTCCAAAAGAGTGTCTCTCTTTTGAAAAAGACAATTGGGTAAAGGGAAGGACCCTAATCACATGGTATTTTCCACATTTGATAAAGATTCATAGTATTTAGTTTCTTCTTTGACAGTGGTTAATACCAGATGTTTCAGAAAAATATGCAAGTAACTTTGTAAGTAGATAGTTTAGTGTTAGCCTGCCCAAGGCAAGTGTCTTCCTAAAGCCAGGTAGCTGGCTGATGGCCTGGCCCATGAAGCTTTGTTTCCCCACAGTCACAGTTCAAACAAAGATGCAAAGATACACTGATTCCATAGATTACCTAATCACTGCACTGAATTATTTGTTATTCCAAAGTACAAGTTATTAGAAACAGAACAGGAAGGAATGTTTTGAACCATCTTGGTTTATACCCTACCCAGATGAACCAAAGCACTGGAGAATTATTTTAAGTGTTCTTCAAAGGGTGTTGCAAAAGAGTGACGTTTGAAAGTGGTGTCTGTAGTGTCATTTTAGGGTCCAGGCCTCTATTCTCTACATGCTCCCCCCTCAAAAGAAAGCAAATAATCAGAAGAAGGTTTGAGTAATCTTCATAGTTTTCAGATTCTGCATTCAGTCAGTTTATTTGGCACTTACATATACCCCGTATTTCAACAGATAAGGAATCAGTAAAAAAAAAAACCCAAACATTTTCTCACACAAAAATTTGCAGGTCTCTGACTTCTGGCAGTGGCCAAAACCCCTGCAAAATCAGCTTTTCCTGTGATATTTCAGCCTTCTTGGTCCTGGTCCCAGAGGAAATGGGAAGTGTAAAAAACATCTAAAAACTGATTCATGAAAGCATTTCAGAGAGATACAGTCAACCCCCCAAACATGGTCCTTCTCTAGAAACATCCTTAGCTGATAGCACTTGCAGATCCTGGGGTGTGTCTTCTGGACAGTGTAGCTCTCTTCAGCTGGTTGCTACTACTTGTGGCTGACTGAAGTCTCTCCATGCATTTGATAAAAGACAAAAACTCAGGTTAAATTTTGTTTAAAATGTTTTCATTCTAACCCTTCGGGTTTGTTTGCTCCTTCATAGTTTGCATCTGTCTCAAAACAGACATCAGACACACTTGTATGTTCTTGGTCAATATATTCCTGAAGACAGAAGTAGAAAGAAATGCCCTTTCTCATGTTCTCAGTCCTTTTCACATATTCCACTACAATAATGTCCAATCTTATAATGCTAAAATAGTCTTTAGAGGATCACATCTGAGGACACCACAAAGAGAAATAACTACTGGTCGGTACCAATAGAGTAACTGGTATGCCCTTGCCTATGTACATGCTCTGGGGAGCGTAGCTTGTCTTCAGTAAAGCCGTATTACTTCTCAGCTTTTCAGTGCATTTTCTATGCCTTGCCACTGTAGCAAGGCCCCATTTGTCTTGTATGAGGTCACTGAAACTTCACTGTATGTAGCATATGTAAGTTATTTCATGGACTATGCTTGGAGTCACAGTTAGCAAACTATTGTACTCTCCCAAGCTAGTGCAAAGTCAAACATAGCCAAACTAGGCTGAGAAATAAGCTAAAGCATTAGCAAAGATGGCAAAGATGGCAAAGATGGCAATGATGGTTTGTAACCACCTTTCTGCCCTTGCCCATTACTCTGTGCAGAAGCTGCTGAGAAGCAGGCTCAATATCATGGGCATTTAATGTTCAGTGCCTTTGTAAAAGATTAAGAAATTTGGGATGTTTAGGACAATAAGATCAAGAACTGGTTCTAAAAGTGAATTTAAATTCATCTGGTGTGGAGATGCACATCTTGAAAAGCAGCTTTTGGTCTACTGATGGCAGATCTTCCACTGCTAGATCATTTCTTTGTGAGAAGGAGAATTTTCAACACCTACTAATTCACCAGCCAGACTGGGAGTGGAAAGGATGGGCAAATTACAAGCAGGGTGACAGGAATTTTGTTCTACTCCAGATTCTGATCAACTGCCTTGAATTTCTCCTGCATTAAATATTTTGAGGCCTCAGCCACCAGCTGGGAGTTGGGCAAAGACAGAAAGACAGGCACTCAAAAATTAATGAGATGCTGAGCTAGGAGCCTGGTGTCCCCTGCCTAGATATGGGAAAGACACCAACGTTTGCCAGCACCCAGGGATTTTTCAGTGTAATACAGCCTTTGGGATTTATAATTTAGGCTGCTTGGGATAATGTTGTTCTGTCTTATGCTGTAACGATCCCCCAGTGAGATAAAGTTACAAAGAAGGCAGTACATAACATTGCACACATTCATGCTTTCCAGGCCAGTTAAACAAGCTTTCATTTGTTATAGAAGGAATCTGTTCAAACTTTGGCAGAGCAAATCAATAATTGTGTGTTTCCTTTCTTCCTTGCACTTGGACTCCAGTCTGGGTCATGCTCAGAGATGGTGCAGGCGGAGGAGAGTAAGGGAGCTCCAAGAAGTGAAACACTTCCCACCATTAACTGAAGCAAAATGATCCCATTTAATGCACTGCTCCCCACAGCAATTATATTAATGTAGCACTTCACCCTGTAACAGCAAAACAGAAAGGCCATTGCTCACCCCACTGCAGTCCCAGCTCTGCCTCTTCTCTGAGCTGTTTTTTTTTGTCCATCCTACCCAGACAGACCCTGGGGCTGTGGTCCTTGGATCCATCATCCAGATTTCTGGCCTTACTGCTCCTCCTGCCACTGACATCTGCTCTATCTCCAGCGTGTTTTGGGTGTCACTGGCATCCAGCTGTGCATTTCACAGGACACTGGTTTGTTCTGCGCTTGCACCAGCAGCTGACTGGAGCTCTGCCCCATTAGCAGCACACTAAGCCACCAGTTTCTAGCACTGTTTAACTGAAATGAGCTGAGTCCTGAAGAAATTAAGCAGGCTGCATGTGAGGTGTATATGAACTTGCCAGTGGCTCCACTTGGTAGGAGGTGAATGGAAATGGAAGATACACTTGGGAATGCAGGCTCAAGGAAATGTGAGAAGTTATTGTAGGACTCTCAAAAGGCAGCATCTGCTCCCCAGACTTTAAATTAACCCCAACAATAAAATAAGTGGACCAGAAGCTTTCTTACATGAAAACCTGGAGTTTAATCAATTGGCCCAATAAGGCAATCAGTCCCATGTGTAGAATTCATATGAGCCTGATCTCCAGAGGATTTTGTGAATATGGTGGCGAGCTCTGACTAAAACCCTGATAAAATCCTCTAGGATAAACCATAATTCATGGCCTAATCCTTTGCCTGGCTTAGTCGCTGAATATTCACACTTTGACTTAGTGGCCAGTTGAAAGAAGAACTGCATTCAGCTAATGTGTACAAAGGCTTGGTAAACTGCTATTACCCATTCAACTCAACAATTAAGTCTTAAGGGTTAGCAAAAAGAAAAGAAGCCCAGTAACTAACAAAGTAAGAAAGTTGTACTGCACCAATCCCCTCCTACATTTGATCTCTTGCAGGTTGGATCCCCAATCCATCTCCTTTGTCTGTTTATCCCTTGAGTGTAAACCTCTTCAGCTCACATTGTTCAGTTTCCAGAGACAATTCCAAGTGAGTCATGCTGCTGGAATGCCAATAAATATGGCTGTAACCATGGCCCAGTTCGTTGCTGCAGATCTTTTTGATACAAAATGAGGCCCACTCTTACCTACGTGTGTGCAGCTTTTCTCAGAAAAGGAGCTTCTGGCCTTACTATGGCCTTTAGGTGCAAAAACCAGGAGACAGCTTTTAAAACAACAGAAATAGTTCACATTTTGTTGAACCAATCCACAGAGAGAGATGGACTTCCTAGCCTCTGAAACCCTCCAAAGAAGGGAAGTCCATGGACTACTCTCCATTTCTGCTGAGTCAGGCAAAGTGTTGCTACTTCCTGACTGATAGGATCAGAAGAGGCCCCAGTGTGGCTGATATTAGGTAGGGCTCTGTCTCCCAAAATCTGTCACAGCGATATTTGTCTGGTTAAACTTTTTGCTCATGAATTACTTATGTAAATGAAAGGAGAATACTTAATGATCTTATCTTCTTCCCTTCCCTTCCCTTCCCTTCCCTTCCCTTCCCTTTTTCTCTCTTTCCCTTTGTTCTTTTATTTCAAGTACATCTTAAATAATTTTTTGGCAACTCTTCCTCAAGAATAAGTTGTCAAAAATTCCTGCAACTAAGTGAAATCACAAGCAGGACCATGGCAATCCCCTTTCCTAATAAAGTTGTCCACATTGGCTGGTAAGGCTGTCTAATGAGATCTGTGTCCCTGGGGCCTGGAATGCAGTGCAGTAACTGAGTCATCTATTTATAAGCTGATAGAGAGATAATTGTGTTTATCTAATACTTAATAATTTCTACAAAGTTTTACAACTAAATCAGTCTCTTGCATATTGTCCTGGTATGAAGAATTTCTGTTCAAAAATCCAAAGCAGGAAATCAGAGGCAGTGCAACATGCAGTCAAAGCGAGTTCTGTGCAGATCCCTCTGGAAATCACTTTGGTTTATATTACATTAAAATGTAGGGCTGTTTAGGCTGCACACTTCTAGGCCTGACTTAGTAGGGGCATTGCATCCCAAAATACTGTCAGGTTGTACTGTAATCCCTGCTCTGCCTTGATCAATGGGAAGGCAGCCGGTAGCACTCTGCAGAGGGGTGGCATGTTCCCAGCCCCAGCACAAAGGGGATTCTGACTTCTGCACATCACCCTTGCTGCTTTGGTGCTGAGCAGTACTTGTTAATGAATGAGCCATTATCTTGAAATTGCTGCAGAGTGAGTGCTGCTGGCTGGGAGGCAGCACGCTTTCCTCATTTATTGAAGGGTGTTATTTAATTTGTGAAGCATTCTTCCTTTTCATCTCTTTTTAATGACACCAACTTCTTGTTTCTAACTGAAGTAACATGCAGTCCCAAGGCCAGTTTTAAGCCTGGGTCCCTAAATCTGCATTTAGTCACCTAGTAATGGTTATGTCTATTACATAGCATTCAGTTATGCTTCCCAGGGTCCAGGTACACACCAGCATGAATTCCCAGCTGTGTTTTCCATTGACAGCTGAGTGTGGGAGGTCAGCTCTGAGGCAGGGCCATCCCATCAAAATAAAGGAGGACATAGACTTTGTTTCCTGGGACAAGATAAATTCTTCATCCAAGATTTCTACACACAGTGATCACAGTTTCACTGCAATCTCCAAACTCCTTGATAAGTGTTAGGAAAACTAAATAGATAGCATTTGTATTTACAGCACATGATGAAGGAGCATGTATTCATGCCAGGGGAAGATGCCATTAAATCTACTTATACTGGTTTATGCTTATGAAGTACAATGCTTATACATTCTTCTCCAGGGCAGTGTGCTGGGATTGTGATTGATGAGGACAGTGCCCTTTAACATCCTGCTTTGACTGAGTCCCGTTCCCAGCATCTTGGGTGGACCACAAAAGGAAAATCAAACAAGCCTCCAAAACATGTTAAAATTTTGAAGAAAACGATCTTATCTGCTGTGAAAGCTAAATCAAATGCAAAGAGCATTACCCAGGATATCTTTTGCACTGAACTTGTTTAGTGGGAAAAGCCCTATATAAATAGCCTCAAATATACGTAAGTATGTACCATGTATATATAATACTTATTTTTATGCATGTTCATGAATGTGTGTGTATATATGGATGTACTATTATTTGTACTGTGATGACACTAGAATTTCTGTCCCATGTAATGAAAATCTCTTTTTTGAACATTCCCTAAAATAATCTGCCCCCAAAGTATAATTTTCCTTGGAGGGCAGCTTGTCATCCACCTTGGCTCTATTAACTGTAATCACTATCTCTCTCATCATTGACAGCAGCAGCCTAAAGGTACCTATAGTTCACTGACAAGTGACAATTTAGTTACCTGAACTGTTGTAACATACAGATCAGCCAGCACAGTGCCCCAGATAAGGTCCATACAGAGTGTTACCTGAGCGCTCCTTGACTCAAGTGCTTTGCTCAGATGAGCATGGGATACTTCGATCCAGAGCCAGGTCTGTGCCTCTCCGGGAGCACAGCACCCAGACCCAGCTCCAGGCTTTAGAGGCCCTTCCAGCTCTGGCCTGCAGCAGCAGCAGCAGTCAGGTGAGGACAGGGGGTTTCTGCATCATTCAAAGCAGAGCTCAAGACCACTTTTGCTTGATCTGTTTCATGTGTGAAATTCCTCCTGGCATGCATCCTAAGTGGCTCCAGAAATGTGATCCGTCGGTATCCCACCACCTGTTGTGTGATGTATGGAGTCACTGTAATCCTACATTCATCGTCAGGGGAATATTTCCAGGCATCCAGGCTTTGATCTGTACTTGGGTTATGCAGATGTTTCAGAATGAGTCTAAATGTAATGCTGAGAGGTTTTAAGAACATAGCTTTTTGTTTTGTCCTGGAGTGAGCTGGGCTCTGCTCCTCCTGGAGCCTCCTCAAGAAAGGACCCACGCCAGATCAAAGCTTCTTAGCACACACAAGGATCCATTGTTTCAAGAGCTGCTACAAATTAGCAGCTGCAGTTAAAATAAAGGGTGGAAGTATTTTTCTTAGCCTCATTTAAAATTGTTTGGAGTAATTATCCCAAAGTACATTAAGAAAATAAAAGTCCCTTCGGGGCTGCCAATTCTGTAAGGATCCCATTAAGCTGCACATTGTTGTTGGATATCTGATCAGGACATGATGATGGCAGAGGGAAGCTAAATGGCTCTAACTACTTATGGAAAGACCGCTTCTGTTGCCTCTGGCAGCTGTGATGAGCCTTAGTGGAGATACCCATGGATTTCTTCTATAGTTAATGAGGAGAGAGGACCCACTATATACTCAGACAGCATGAGGTGGGGAGACATCCCTCCAGCATGCAGATGTCTAAACTAGTCCCTTAACCATGCCTTGACTCCATGGAGCTTTCATGGCTGATGTCTTGAGCAATGCTACAGAGAAGGGATGTTGCCCCACGGCAAAGCCTGCGCTGTCACTCAGAACTTGACTCCGCAAACTGCACATTCCTGTTTTAGAAGGAAATATGGGTGTTTAAAAATGAGCATTCTGAACACAAATAAACCCAGCTATTTGCAAAATTGCCTGTACAAAGGGAATTCAGAAGAAATCCACATAAAAAAAGTAATTTTTTTGTAAATACAGTTTAAAAAAATCATATTTTATGTTTCCTTAAATGTCGCTATTGTTTGATTATTTTAGAGGAAGTCACTAGTACAGCATAAAGTAAAAATACAACAGTAAAAGTATTATTTTGTGGTCATCACAAAATCACAGGGAAGGAGTTCACTTACACTGTCCCACTTCCCTTTTCAGGACAATACTAATAACAAAGTTGGGGCAGCTGCAACTGAGCATACATTAGGGCTGTATTTCCTAGCTCAGGGTGTCTCCAGTTAAAATTATCTGGACCCACGTTGGCTCACAACTTTGATCATAATTTCTGGCATGCTTTATCCCTCACCTCTCCCCTCTCCTGAGGAGATCTTGCTCATACAAAGTGAGTGCCCTTTTCCGCCAGGTCTGTCTGGCCTGGAAAGGGGTGCAAATTGAAAATGCTCAGGGAGCAGGCTAGGGCATCCAGCCTTCTCATGGCACTGTTCCCCAGCACTCCTCTGGGACAGGACCCTCACACCCTGTGGCTACAAAGCCATGACGTGACTCCACTTCTGCCATTCAGAAAGATAAGGAGTATGCTCCAAGATGCCCGAGGGACACAGAGACATAGCACAGGTCTGGTGAAAACACAATCATTCAACTCAGTGCTGTAACCCTGCTGCTGATCAAGCCTGTAGTGAAGACAGAGAAGAGGGGAGGCCACATTGCTGGGTAAACTGGGACCTCGACCTTCAGCCTTGCTCTGGCATGGTTTGAGGACAGTTGCATTCTTTCTTTTCAGGTCTGGAAGGTACTGCTATGGGCACTCCTGGCTGGCCCTTCTGGGGGTCAACAAGTGGACTTGGGCTTGTTGCAGTGGGCATAGGGATGCTGAGCACGTGAGCAAAGATGGCAAGTTTGGCTGAGAGTGGCTCTGAAATTGAGCTGTTAGACACACAACAAGGACATGTGCTTGTCTAACTGGGCCTGGATCCAGGAGAGGGAGAGGTTTAGGGATGCCTCATGTTTCTGACTTTGTGGGAAATGAATTAATGTGTGCAAAACTCCACTGGGCTCACTTTGCTTATTTATGAGAAAATCACAGAGATTCATCTCTGAAGGCATCCAGAGCACTGCTAGCCTTTATTCCTGGTAATGTGAAGTTTCATTCCAACCTTTGACACAATTCCCCACTCCCTCTTTATTTAAAGTGTGGTTTTACTCTAAAGATTGCCTGTATAAAATTGGCATCTGCTTCCTTAGCAGATATATTCCATGTGCGAAATCAGAATATTGGCCTAGTGACTTCAGTGGCAAGAACTTTTTTCACATTCTCCTTTTTCGTGTTGATGATGCAGAGGCTTAGTTGCACACTCACATCTGAGGCAGCAGCACTGCTCTTCTCTTTTGACCCTAAGCTTTTAGCCAGATGAAGGACTGGCACACCAGTTCCTTTAAAAGGAAAAGGGGTGGTGAGGAAGGTACTTCTTTTGATGCACCTCTGTTAATGCACTAAGGGTATGCACTGGTGACAAATCACAGGAAAAATCAAAAAAAAGGGGACAATCTCCTTTCTTTACACCTCTAACCCAGTCAGAGACCCTTCCTTTCTTGCATAGCTTTTTATGTCACACTGTTTGGGTCTTTTTGTTTCAAGGACTTCTTTCAGTTCTTTCCTTCTAGGTCCCCTTGCTGCTTGGCCTCTTTCTCAAACACATAAGCCTTTGTAAAGGAGAGGTAGTAAAAGTTCTTCCCCCTTCTATGCCTCATGTATACTTTCATCTGGGGTAGTGACACATACTTGCGTTTGATGTAAAGGTTCCTGTAGGTTTAATTATATGGTTTCTTGTGGAATGTAATAGTTTCTTCAGCTATCAAGTGGTGGTCGCTGTGGCTGGCCAAAGACAGTATTAAACTTCATTAATTCCTGTTCAGTCAGATTCTGTGCTGATTCATCACTCTGCAGTCCCATGGAAGACAGAATCCCTGTTGCGGAGGGCTGGGGTACAATGGCGTGCACCATGCGGGGGTAACACAGTATAGCCTGGTCTGTAGGTTGTCTGGGTCTGTGAATGAGACACAGGGAGGGGAATCTCAGCTTGCTTTCAGATCTAAAATGAATCTTTTCGTTAAACAAATAAAAAAATTATAGTTGTGTGAGAAAGAATGTTGCCAAAAAAAATCAGAATAATGGCATTAAATAATTCGGACATTTTCCCATATTTCTCTGGAAAAATCTAACCCAGGTTTTGTGGAATTTGAGGAAAATGATTGTTTTCTCTGGAAAGGTTTTCTGGGGCCAGGTGGGTTTCAGAGAAGAATGGTGGGAAGTTTTCAGGAGTGCTGGAAGTTTTCAGGTGTACCTCTGTACAATGCTTGCTCAGCATCAGGGCACCAGGGACTCCTAGAGTTGCAGGCTGCTCACACAGATAGCAAAATGTCTCTTTGGGCCTCTTTCAGGGATAAGCAAACAGAAAACACATGAAAAATACGAGGAATTTTGTCTATGTAAGGACTTGAAGGCCTAACAGTTATGAACCTGGGTTCAGCTCCATGCCTACTTCCCTCTCTGTTGCAGGAGAGCATCCTGCAGGATGCTGGAATCATCATGTAGATCACCTCCTTCCTCGAAACCTGATAGTAAAATAGGTGCCCTTGCCCTGAGCTGCCCTATACTCCCCTGAGTCATTAACAGCCCCCCTATATGGTGTGGGGCTTAGAGCAGATAGGGCTCTAATACCTTCTACACTAAGTCCTCCTCTCTTATGGTCCCTTCTACTTTATGACACACTTTATTACTGCAGCTGTGCACTGGCCTCATGGTTTCAATGATTTTTCCATAATACTCTCAATCCTTTCCCTGCTCATTGCTTCGACTGATTGGTTCCTTGCCTGTATATTAAATTATGGTACATTTTTCTGCAGCAAACTGCATTACACTGTCTTATGAGCTGGTATTTACCATCTGCTGGCCCAATCTCACTAACAAGCCAAAGCTTTTTGAATAAAAGTTATTTTTCCTCAGAGATTTTACTGCCTCCAACACTAGTATTCTCTATAGACCCAAAGCACATAATTATTTCATGGGGTGTCCTGCAAATATACCCAAGAGGGTGCCAGAGCATCCTACAGAATAGATCTGTGGAGATGTATTTGGAGGAGTTGGCCTTTTCAACGCAGACAGGTAAGACAAGGAGCTAATGCCAGCATTTTGCTGCCCTCTTATAGTAATTAAAATCTCCCTTCACAAGTGCAATTTGCTTCCTTCTCCTGATCTTGTTTTTTATGTTGTATCCAGTTTGATCAGTTCTATAAACCAATTAGCCACAGGCTTTCCTCCAGAGGGCCAGTAATTACTGACTGCCTCAGAACCACTGGACTGTATTTATTTAGGTTTCTAAAGGGTGGTCAGTATCACTGCCCAACAACTTGCTACACCTGAGCCCTCTGGAGTCCCAAGGACCATACATGTTCCAAACCCAGCTCTCCCCCCACCTCCCTCTGCAATGCCTGAGAGAGCAAATGAGCCTCACAGGCAGGTTCCTCCCACGGAGAAAGGCAACCTCTCTCCCTGCTTGATTGCTCCAATGAATCTGTTTTACCTTGTTGCTTTTGTTGATCTCAGTTTGGAATGTAAATTGGTCTAAAAAGATAAACTTCCAGCTCAGTCTTTGGCAATGGTGGTGAGAGGGAAGAAAGGGTAATGATGATGCTCAGAAATTACCCAAGAGTTCAGGAAGCATCTTGCTATCCCCAGCTAGAAGGAGGTTGCTTGGAACTGGAGCTTTGGGAGTAAATTAAGAAAGGGTAAAGGTGGCCCCAGGCCAGGAGGATACTGATAAGGTCAAAGTGGAGTTGGTAGCTCAGACTTCATCATGAGTTCACATGCAATAACTCTATGGTAAGACACCTTAGTTTAAAAAGAGTGAGCTGAACATAGCAACCCAGGGAACATGTGTCTGAAACTTCATGCAGATTATTCCTTCATGTTAACAGATGCACATTTTCTCCCGTACATGGGAATGTGCAACACCTGAGTCTTGCTTTGCAGCTCCTTTACTGAAAGAGGTACATCTTCTTCACAGCAGTGCACATAGCTGTGCACAGAAACATCTGTGTGAGCTCCCAGACTTGGCTGCATTCTTCTTGTCCTGATTTCTACCCTGCTCTAGACCTCTTGACTGTGCTTGCAGTGCAGATTTTTCAATAGCTTCAAGTGTAATTGAAACAGGGCTTGTAAGGAAAGAAACAGCTTCCACAGACTGAGGAATACAGTGTCAGCAGAAGAAAACTATGTCTATCACAGCGCAACTGTGTGTGTGCCACAAGAAAAAGCACTTCCATGTACCTCTGATACATTTCAACTATTTCAGGGCTTCTACATTCCAGTCTAGTGTTTCCACTGGTAGGCTAGAAAAGATAAACACAGACATTTAAATATAAAAATATACATTATATGTAATAATAGAAAGTACTCAAAGATATTATTATAATACCACGTTATGAGATGTTGCTAGAGTGTGTAACAGAAATATGTAAATAAAAGCATGTGCAAGATTTGAATCATTCTGCTGGCTTCTGTTCCAGTACAAGGGCTCAGCATTTCCCTGTCAGATGTACAGAATAGGGACAAATAATAAGCATACATTTTTCTGCTCATCTGAGTCCCAATACCTGAGCGTGAGTGACCTGAGGGGGAAGAATATGGGGTGGAGAGCCTGGGTAGAAACCTGGGGGCATGAAGGTGAGGCTTGTGTGACGCTTTGGGAAGTGTGCAAGGAGTTGTGTTTTCCCAGTGGTTCTCTTAATTGTCTGCAGTTTGGGAAATTACAGGGAAATACTGGAAGCTGCAGTGACACCAAGTGTGATAACCTCTAAAAAAATATGCAGTTAGCTTTACTGACAGTAGTAATGTGCTCCCAGGGGTCAGGAAATTGATTCCTAAGCCTGTCTCTTGGTAAGGATAAGGTGAGAAATTGTTTTAAGTTCAATACCCTCTGGCCAGGTTCTTTAAATGTTTCACATGAGGAGGGTTTGATATTTGGTATCAGATTTATTTACTTGTAGGTATGTGACATTCCATGGGATTCTAATTTAACAGTGCTACAGCAACATACTGAAATCACAACACAAACACTATATGTTGCACAGTTGCAACATACAGTTGGGTCACAGATACAAACATGATTCCTACTACTGGCTGAGGGCAGCTCAGGCCCATTGCTCTCTTCAGGGTTCATTTGGTCAGTTAATATTTAGACTTTATGTTGGACTGAGCCACAGATACACTTCCCCCTATGCTGGCCTGGCTGGCTAAGGAAGATAATACTCCCTATCAGTTATTTTAGGGAAGGCCACTTACACAACCAGTTGACCCACTCAACAGATACAGTTGTTTGGCTAATACAAAGACCCCTTTGTGCTGAGATAAGTTCAGCTTCCTTTATGATAGTTGTGGTCACTTGCTACATGCTTTTCTGAGCTTCATAAGCACATCACCCTTGGCTATCTTCTTTGAGCCTTCTTCCACTGAAGGGGTTTGTTGGTCAGCCACAGAAGTCCCCCAGGCTTCAGAGCAGGCAGTGGTTCCACCCATGAAGTAGACAAATGAATTCATACACAAAGCATTCTTGTTAGCAAACGACAGTATCCACATTTTGTAAGTTCTAGAGGCAGGATCCCACCATGTTCACCTAGTTTTAGTTGCTAGTAACCAGATAACTTAGGCTAAACTCTTACTTTTGGTGGCAACCACTGGCACCAGTGCATAACCCAGACTGACCATGTTCCCTGGGTGGCAAGCTGCTCTGCCTGCCAAGCCATGCTGTTAAATTAGCAGACTCTTCTGTAAACTGTGCTGTACGCTGCATAGCTTGAGTCCCTGCCATCAAAATCATCATGTCCAGCATTTTTTCACTGGGTGCTCACCTTTCTGGGTTCTGTAAGCCTTCTCCCAGCTGGAGACCATACATGGCTAAGATTTATACATATTTATTTTTGATGGCCTATTCGCTAACTCTAGAAGATTGTGCTTGCAACACAGGGCATCCAAAGCTCCTTTATCCCAGGATGGGGAGGAGCAGAGAAAAAGGATGAAGATTAAACAAGTGAGACCAGTATTAAGAATAATTTTTCATAGCATTCTTTTGAATGAATATACTTTTACAACATATTTTTCTCCTAAATGATGTGTTCAGGCAGAGGCCCAATGTTGTAAAAAGACACATAATTGGCACTCAAAGAGGTCTGAGTTATTGCCTGGTTGGTGTAATTTTACACCTGTCACTGCCCATATATTTAGAAAGAGTGAAAAAAACAGACCTGGGGTTGTTTCGCTGCTGGTTGCCTTCAGGCCACGCTGACATGCTCTCTGAGTTTATAGCGTGCTGTTGTGAAGGTGAAACCAGGAGCTCACCCAAGGCACAGCTTGGCGGGGGTCAGCAAGCTGCCTCCGGTTGCAGTTGCTACAGGAATGGCATGGCACTTCAGGTCTGCCCTACTTTCCCATCTCCTTTTGCAGGAGGCAGAAGCCCACCCAGCGGGAGCAGTGACAGTCCCCATCCCAGTGAGCTCTTCCCCACCAAGCATCACCCAGTGGCAGTGTGCTGGAGGTGGGCAGCAGGGCAGTGTGCTGAGATAGCTGCCTTCTAAGAGAACTGTTATTACACAGGTGTCCTGGGTTCAGCATCAGCAGTCATTTTTTCTTCTTGTTAGTAGCTGGTGCAGCACTATGTTTTTGACTTTCGGCCTGGGAACAGTACTGATAACACCGATGTTTATAGTTACT